>JANTPZ010141042.1:0-27981 GCA_025593235.1 Vachellia pachyceras | reverse complement strand
TTTCTTCAATCTTGAGGCACTCTTCCTTCCAATGGACTTCAACCATTGCCTTCTTCTCTTCTGCAACCTGATGAATCTCTGCTACTTTGTTCTTAGCTCTCTCCACATACTCCGCCTTCTCCTTCTCCAGTTTTTCCTGCCCATATGTTTCATATAATTCAATTAATCCACCCCATTCAAATATATAGGAAATCACATTGTTTATGAGTTTGTGTTTAAGAGTGAATCACACCTCTATTTTCTTGAGCTGTGCTTCCACAGATGCTTTCTTACTGTCCTCCCACAATCCAACAGCTGAATGTTTCTTGTATGCCCTTTTTCATCAATCGCAACATTCAACAATACGGTGAAAGTAATCAGAGATTTAGCATATTGATGTTGAAACCAAGAAGAGAACTTTATTTAGCATTAAGAGACTAAACCAAATTAACTTCAACCCGCTGTCAAAATGACCAACTTCCACCGTTTGCTAAGGAAAAATGTTGCTATAGAAGAAGCTAAGCAAGAGAAAGAGATGCTTTAAGTTTCGGTTTTAGTTATTATATAAAAATACTGTGACTCCTCTGATACGTACTCACAAAACATCACTGTATCATTTACGATCGGATATTTGTTTAATAAACGATGATCTTGCTGCGTTAATTAATTCGTCAAAAGGAAATCTCTCAACTTGTCATCATGATTATAGCAAGATCATCGGATGGCGTCTTACTTGTTATCCGCCTTTGTCTTCTCACTTTCTTCCCATGCCTTGATCAAGGCCAATCTCTTCTCTGCTTCAACTCTTGCGAGCACAGAATCTAAAAGCAGAACAATCAGGATGCTAACTACCTTGTGAAAATCAATAATGTAATAATACAATATATTCAAAAAGAAATTAACCCCTATCAACTGAATCTTGTGATTCGTTCTTGGCAGGAGCATCTGCAGCTGCAACCTTTGCATAAAAAAGTTGGACAACTAGAAAATATTTAAGCTAATTTAACCTAAACGTGCTAGTGAATTCATCCGAGTAGGGAAAACGAAATTTCCCTTTATGCACCAAACAAAAATAAGCAAGGCTTCCCTAAAAATTATAGATAGACTTGCCTTTCTTTTAGCCCTTCATGATCAAAAAGCAATATTAAACACTGAATAATATAATAAGCAAATTCCAAGTGTGAAAGAAGTTCTGCAAAACAGAGTGAACCCTGATTTGCAAACAAATGCTAGTAACTATATCTTTTAGCAATGATCAAAAGAAACAGAGTGAAAGGAATTAGTTGCACACATGATCAGTGCTGAGAAACAGGGGAATAAGCAAGACCTACTTTGATCAGCTGAAGGAGGGGCTTGAACGACGCCGTTTGGAGGGTCTTCCTTGGCGGAATCGCTTTCTTTAACAGGAGGGGGTGAAGAAGAGTCGACCGGCACAGACACAGTATGAGGTTGTGGTTGAGGTTTGTTAGCTTCTTCTTCTGCCATGTCTGTGATAGTTTTAGCAGAAAACCAGAGTAAGACCTATTCTCTCTTTCTCGATTCAATTAATATCGGATATGGATACTCTATTATGTTGTGTTCTGTACTTTATGGGCACGAGTATGTTTGCGGCTATGGTAGTTGAAACCTATGACGCCCGCTACCTCACTTTGCTTATTCTTTTAGTTTTTTTCCGTTATTTTCGTCTTTCTCTTTCTCCCTCCACCTTTTTTCCACTTTCCTGGATTGTCTTCCCCCTCCTTCAGCTCCTTGTTTTGCATTATTCGTTATTCATTCCAAGGAATGGGATAGAATTTGTGCACACTCAGATTTTTATCGCATTACGGTAATAAGCTGATGTATAAGCATTGCTGTATCAGTAAATTCAAATCATGTAATGATATGACCAAGAATGAAAATATAATTGTAATGGTAATTGTAATTTTCTTCAGTAATACGTCAAGGCCATGGCTTTTCGGTGTAAAAATGGGTGTGTTTAGTAACGATTATGAAGAGTTTAAACGTACGTTTAATAGTGTTTTTTGTAATATGAGATAATCTATTTTATATATTTATCTCGATTTATATAAAAGTACTTCTCTATCACGTTCACAGAATGATCACTTTATGGTTGAATGTAAACGAAATATTGAACATCTAATAGAGATTTGGGTTATACAACTATTAATTCCGAGAGAGGCTAGCATGATATTGTACTCAAGAATTAAAGAAGGGCAACAATTTGATTATCATTTATGGATGTAATTAACTTGTAAGGCTTTTATACCATTCATGTGATGGCTGTCACGTCGAAAGTTGGTAAGTTAAAATCACCTGCTTTAATTGGTCTCTCAGTCACCCCTGGTATGATTCAGAAGAAGAAGAAGAAGCACATGAGAATCATCCTTTTTATGAGTAACGGTTGCACCCTTGTAAAAAAATTGAATTATTTTAATTTCAACGTTACTTTTAAATAATTTACCATTTCTAAAATCACTATGTTGAGCATGATATTATTTTTTTTAAATAAACTTGTCATCTCATAGAAGGCCATTCTATTCAAATTACTATTGGACATTAAATATGAAAACTTCTCCAAATAAAAATTTGAATATTAATTCGTCATGCTGTGAGGGACTTATCCCTTCCGCTAGACCCAACTCGTATTAACTGAGCATGACAACTTGCTTTTTTTTAAACACGTATATCCTTCTGGTAGAAACAATCCTATTTGAAATATCACTGACATGAGCATTCCTTCTAATATAGTTTTAAAAATTGATTCATCAAGTTTTCTTTTATACACAAATTTTAGGAAAGGGGTTGAGCTCACCCACAATCCAAAGGCAGGGCACCTAACTCATGATTCACTGGAGCATGTCAAGCAAGCCCTTTAGTTCTAGTCACACAGGTAGGTCAACCCAGCTTCACTAAACTGTTGTGATGCCTCCCTAAGTGCCGCGATTGGAGCCACAACAAAGTGGTACTCCCCAGGATCGAACCATCTCCCTTTTAGGTGAGAGTACTAGCCCAGATCTTTTTATCAGTTGAACCCACGGACGATGGGTTGATTCATCTAAGTTGAAAGATGACACCATTGTACTAAAAAACCGAAAAATAAAACCTAGTGAGCTAAATTCAATGGATTTTTGTTTGGGCTGAAATAAAGCCTTAGGATATGAGTCTTAACGAGGAAGTGAGATTTAAGGTGGGCCAGGTAGGCCCACTATGAGAAAAAGTCAGGCGAGAAAATAACCGTGGATCGGAAGATTACCTGCCAAGTCTAAGACGGTGCCTAGGATGACGTCACAAATGGCCCAAGTGCATGAATCTGTTGAATCTTCCGAATCTGGCCGCTCCAACCCCAAAAGCACCCTTTCATTTTCATGTCGAAATCACGCATTTAGTTTCTCTGTTTCACTTTTTAAAAAGGGGATTTAGGCCATTTCATTCATGGTAAGGATCAGAGATGCGTTGTCACGTGTCAGATTGTGATGACATTATATTATTATAGTAAGCCTGGCTGTGTATCTTCCACTAACACACCGATCCGACCTGGCCACACCACGACTCAGTTAATTTGGCTCACTATTTTGGTTATTTTATACATGATGAACAGTAATGTGCTTCTTCGGTTTGTACGTTCAAATCACGTTACATATAAGTTGAGATAAAGCTTCTCTCACATGCTTACCTCAGAACTCGTAAAATCACTTTTTCATAACTTCTCTCACAATAATGTCATTCCGGGGTTTATAATTTATGTAGCCACATATATATGTATGTTGATTCGTTACGCTTGACAAGGCGTCAATAGAAGCATGAATTATGACTGTGAGCGAAGATAAAGAAACTTGTATTCATGGGAGCCATGGCCAGACAAAACACAGATATTTTACGTAAGTATATAAAATACAGCTACAAAAGTGCATGTTTGCCGGGCGTTGGTAACTAATATTTATGCAAATCGAGACAAAATTCATATTGTAAACTTATCTACATTGAAAAAATAGCTTTCAATATTAATCTAAACATGCTAATATAGAGCACCAAACATAAAATATTATGAAGAAGCCTCATGGTGTTTGGGCCACATTTTACTTCATAAAGTAGAATTGTTATTGTGTATTTATCCCGTAAACTGCAAATTGAGGTAAAAAAAAAAATAACTTTCACCGTTAATTTAGATAGGACATTTAGTTGGTGTGTCATCACTTGATGTTAAGGGTATTCTTCCTTTAACTTGGTAAATTGTTAAGGATATGTTTACTTATGGTGTAAAAAAAAGAAGAAACCAAAAGCTTTTGAGGCTCATAATCCAAAGCATTCACCTGCAATGTGAATTTAGGTAAATTTATCATGCAAAGTTGAGTCATGTATGACTTTATTCTTCTATCGTACAGTAAATATTAAATAGGAAATAAAATTGAGACATTTTTGCATTTTAAGGCAACCTCGTTAAATGTATTAAACACACATTTTTCTCTCTCTCCTCCCTTCCCGTCTAATAACAAATCTTAATCAGTGTACTTTAACCTTAACAACAATGATAACCTGATGTTGGCAGATTGGATTGGGAATGCATTATGCACTGCATAGTCCATTGTTTCATATAAACAGCCCTTGAAATCCCCGGCTAAAGCCCTTTGTTCATTCTCCCTTTTCTATTGTATTTTAAACACAGAATCCTAAAGTCAAAGGAGCATGATCCAGATACCTTCTCTTTCTCTGTAACCTTGCCTTCTCGCACCACTCAATGCCTCTCCATACTCCATACAACGCTCCGATAAAGACACTTCTATTTTTCCGAGTTCTCAACACCGCCTTTGACCCCCCGTGGCCGTCCAAATGCTCCCGCTATTTGCCCTCCAATTACCTCCCATGCCGCGTAGAGTTACTGTGTGTGTTTGGAACCCCAAAACCATTTAAAATACACTTTTACGTAGATTTGAGATAAAACTCATCTCACGTGCTTATTTTAAATTTTATAAAATCACTTAAAATAAAACAATACAAACCTCACTAAAGCTTTATTTGTCATAGCATTACCAAAGAATTTAGACAAAACTCATCTCACATATTGTCACTGGCAAACGGTAAAATCCTATGTTCTTCATTCAAACTCTGACTATTACGAGACAGTGATGGATGGTGGATTATTACCTTCATTTGCAACCTCCCTTTGGTTTGTTATGCTGTAGCAGAACTACCTGGGACCATGAAACTGTTTCTATTTCTTGTGTTGGTCCAAAGGTTGTAGGAATGTTATTATATATTGGGATTACATGTAGGCTATTAATCTAATTACAGGAGAATCTAACAGCCCCTTAGAGACATCATTGTTTATATACATGATTACTAGTCCACAAGGACTGTCATGCCCTGTTTAACTTTGGTTTTAGAGAGAATATTTCATTGACATATTGCTTGATTAGATTCTCTCATAGTATGAAACGTAATTTTTGTATCCTCAGTCACTCATGCCTAATAAGTGGAGTCTGATGGAGAAAACCAATACTTGTTTTGTGAGATAATGTATTCTAGTATCTACTTGCTAAAATTGACAATTACTCAACCTTCACTCCTACGGTTGTGCTTCTAATTAACACTTGGTTTGGATTGTAGTAGTGAATACGATTATGACAGCCACATATGTTATGATGGGTATGTGAAACAGGTGTTGAGACAGGAACAAGTGTCGCCAATCAATGGTTTAGCTATTGTCATAATGTCATCGGAACAGGGGATGGGGTAAGCTGCAAGTGGCTGAAACGATTCAAACCAAATCTGCAGAATTGAGGATGATCGGAAGAGAGTCAATTTAAAACTCCATAGGCAACTGCATACGAGAGAGTGAGAGTGACAGGTAGGGGTGCGAATGCCATAAGTTGGAGAGGCACAAAATGTTGGGCTTCACACCCTGGCCGGCTCCTATAAACTTAGCCTAATTTTTTTTTGGGGGGGGGGGGACATGTGAATGTGAGTGGTAAGCTCAAAACTTGAGGCTGTCTTGTAAATACGAAGGAGGAGGCTTGAAACAGAGAGTCAACCTGAGTGAGTCAGATTTTTAAGAACTGAGAGCTGCTAGTTTCACCCAAAACATGGTATCAACGCCCCTGGTTTGACTTCCCACTCTTTTCCCTCCCCTTTAAATACCTCTCACTCCTCCACTGCGCCCCACATTTTTACCACTTCTTCTCTCTCCCCACTTTAATCGTTCCCAGGAATATTAGCCTCTTCCTATATCCATGGATGTGTTTATTTCAGAGGAATACGTGATGAGGCGAAGGATGGAGAAGAAAACGTCTGCCTTGGCCTCTGCAAAAGCATCCTCCATATCACATTCTCAAGGTCAGCCGGAAATGGAGAAGCAAAAGCATCACTCTTCTTCTGCTCATTCTTCCGACAATGCCTCCTCCTCCTCCTCTAAAGGCTTCTCTGAGAATGTTGTCTTTACTTGCTTCTCCGCTTAGAATTGACCTGCCCTTGCTTCACACTGGATCATTCATACTTACTAATCTTGATCTTATTCTTGCCTCTAATATAGATAGATTGGACGTGTTGCTTTTTGTCTGGTTTAATGCAGACAACAATATCTGTATATGCCTGTTTTTGATCCTGCTTACCAACTCAAGTGATCTAAGTACAATTATTAATTCAATGTTTCCTCCTATTCCCCCAGTTCTTTGTTTTCATCTTTTATTTTTCGGTTTTGGAGCTGCATCTGTCCTTGGTTCAAGTGTGTTATGAATGCAAGACGACGGGCAACGCAAATAAAACGAACCAGCTCGGGCCCACTTGACACACACACAATTTGATCCATGGGAGATAATGAAGTGAAAAGAATATTTGCATTGCGTTGTGCATATCCTGCGTGATTGTAGGATATGCGCAAAGGAATCATATTCAATGGTCATGTGCCTGGTTCGGCTCCTTGATGGATCATCTCAGAGTGCAACTTTTCCATCCATTTTTATATTTTCATAAAAAAAAAACGCTACCTACGACCTTCCTTTTCTTTCAATTTCTTCTCTCAAGTCGCGCAGCACCTCCAACTCCATGGTCCTCACTCAACCTTTCTTCTCTCCCCCCCCCCCTCCTCACTCTCGCTGGCCTCATCTTTCTCTCCCCTCTCCTTCCTCATACTCCCCCCACCCTCATCTTTCTCACTCTCACCTCATCTTTCTCTCCTCTCTTCCTCCTCCCTTTTCAAGTCGGCGAAGCTTAGGAAATGCCTTGCAATATGGTCCTTTGGAAATTTTTTTAATTTGAGAGTGTAAATGGATTCAACATGTACCCATCCTACTCCAACCCATTTAATGCGAGCTTAAATGGATTTTTGACAGCCCGTATACATTGAAAAAATAAATGTGCAGATTACATATTGATCTTTGGATTAGCCCGTCCCACCTGTTGTACACCCCTAATTATAGTTATACAAGGTAGCTCGGGGATAGATTGGTACAACCAAGGTATCATTGCAGTTTCTTCTCAGCTTCACTAACGGACTGGTTTACAATGAATTTTAACAGAGAATGGGGAACGATTAATTCTGGTAACTAATTGGCAACTTATTTAGGGAATATCTATATGAAAATTGTAAAAGTGGATAAATCAAAATATTTTGATAGTGACTTTATTAAGCCTTTGGACCCTTTTCTTGATTATTATGCAAACATGGAAAAAAAATGTGTTGGTGCAAGATAATCATGTTTGTCACTTATTGCAAAATCTCATTTACTTTGGCAACCTCCTCCTCTAAGTTGGATTGAAGCGACTGTGGATGAGGTTGTTTCTTCATCTTAGAATAATGTAGGATATGGTAGTGTTATCCATGATCAATCTATGACTTGGATCGTAGGTTTTTCCATGCCCTCGGTTCTTGCAGTGTGTTTGAGGCTGTGTAATGGGTTGTTTACAAGGGTTTGATGCTTAGGTGGGATCTTAGTTTCAAAAGGCTTATCATGAATAAGATGCAAACAAAGTTAATTGATATGCTAATAAATGGTTGGCAAAAAAAAAAAAGCTATGCTAATAAATGTGAATAGTAGCCGAGTATGCAGTTTGTTACTCTCTCAGATTCAAAAATTATGTCTACTCATGGAAACTACAAATTCAATATATTTCAAGAGATCATAATCAATTTGTAGATACTTTAGTAAATGAGGGATTAACAAAATCTTTTTTTAGAGTTGTTTGAAACATTTGAGAATATTAGTTATTAATGATTATATGAGATTTAATTCCCCAGTAAATTGATTATCACTTTTTTGAGGCTCTAAGCCTTCTTTTATACCAAAAAAAGCTGCATTGAGTTGTCAACAAATGTTACGTTGTTCTAGTTGGTAAGTAATTGGTTTACAGCTCATAAGGTTGTGAATTCAAATCTTAATGCTGATGTGAGGACTTTTTTAGTAGTGACTTGTAAGTATTAAGTGCTTTCTGAGTTTAGAGGCATGTCATGACCCTGATAAATACTTAAGACCTAACTCACCTAAACTTTATTGTACCAAAAAAGTTGTATTGTGTCATCATGGGATTGTGTCTAAAGGAAGAGGTTAATCCCCCGCAACATATCTTGAATAGAATTGCTCCTAAAATAAGGATCCCTAAAGGTATATCGGAAAGGAACTCAATAGCTTGAGAAATTAGACCCCAGCAACCTCAACTCTTGTGAAGATTTTTTTTTTATTGGGTACAAATAGTCTCGTACTAGAGATAATCTTGGGTGCCTCTCTAATGAAAATTCATACCTCAATCTTATGAACCATATTTTGATTGGTCTAAGTTGAGTTTGAATCACATTGTATTTGGTTTCTAACAAAATTGATTATGATGTTCATTAAAGTAACAAACTTTCCCAATCCATTAGATTTAGACGATTTGAATCTATTTTTTATTTTTATGGAAAAAATTACTTTATTAAGTATAAAATATAAAATAGAATTAATCTCTTAGCTCTCATTTTCTCAAATGGTAATTTGTTACTAAAAAATTGTAGTTTAAAAAATCAAATCTTTCGGGTCGAGATGTAATGGTGATGGGATTCATCATTCAGGAAAGTGGATTACAGATATAGTTGAACAATTTAAAAGGTTTCCATTTAATTTTTTATCACTGAAATTTCAGATTTTTTATTTAATAAGCTCATCGTTATAGAATAACTCACCTAGACTTTTTGTTAAAAAAGAATACATACGCGGGCTGAACTGAACAGTGAACACTCGTAGATATACGTTGGCCAGGAACTTGTAATTTGTATTTTTATGACACAAATAGTTCGTAACAAGTTTTCATCCTTGAAACAAAAAAAAAAGTTTTCATCCTTGATACCGGTTCATGCATTTGAGAAATGAGGCCCACTGGATGAAAACCATCGGCTGGAGAAATAAATAATGGACTTGTTTGGATAGTCCATTGGGAGAACGATCACAGATTCTGAGGTAAATATGTGAGAGAAATTTTATCTCGGTAAGCACATGAATGGCTTTTGGGGAGGCAAACGGCCTCCCTTGCCTCCCCAAACAAGCCTAATAACAATACTACTAGCTACCTCCTGTGTCTCCTTCGGCTCCCGTGTGCATGAGCCCGGAATCTGTACAACGGGGGTAATGGCGGCGGCGCCGTCGTTTGCAGGGCCAACAGGATTGGAAACCAAGTCAACTTGGTCGTTGTTTGTGGAGAGTTCTCCTCCTCTTGCCCTGGAGGCTGAAGAGCCCATCACCTTCCAACTCGTCCATGCTCTCTCGCAAAAGTTTGCTTGTAGCTAGCTAGCTAGTTAGGTTACAGAGAGTCGAGTCACGGTTTCAATGGCCGCCCAGCTTGCTTTTGCCACCTCATGGATTCATAATCCACCATAGTATCCTACGTCGTTTTATAATTCAGGTTGAAACAAAATAAGCTATAATCTTAACTTCATTTGATGAAACAAAGCTCCAAGCTTGGTTTGGTGTTGTCGGCGACAAAACCTTTTGAGGTCAAGTGATTAAGCCATACGGGACATTGATTCCTTCTAGCAGTAGTACAACCAAGCAAGTTTTTTTTTTAATTTCATGCATTAAGAGGGGTGTACTCAAGCCATTTTTGGTTTAGACTAATATGTTTTAAATTTTTTTTTGATACATAAAATTTTAGGTGGGTTCGACACCGGTCCCCTACCAAGGTCAAGGCATGGCCCCAGGGCTCTTTGAGCATTTATAAAGAACTTACAAGATCGTCTATCAAAGGAGCCCTCACAACGGCAGAGAGAACCTGTTCTAAATTTAAGAGCTCATGACCTTACCACCTCAATCAACAGTGGTATAAGCTTTGTATAAAAAAAACAGTGGTATAAGCTAAGATGTTTATGATTAAGCCCATCAACAAGATGGGTGGCCCACAAAGCAAGTGATGGGCTCTAGGTATGAGTCCAGTACATATTTAGCCCTCCTTGTTCCATTATTTGGTTTGGGCTCCAAGAGTAGGCCCTTCAAATGAATTCTCAAATCTCAAGTTCATATGCTTGCTATAACAATCAACAACAGTTTGTTTCTTCTTTGGTTGGATCATCATTGATCAAAGCATCATGGAATTATTAGCTTTACTGTCTCATAATTTCATGAATGTTTCTTCAACCACAGAAGCAGACCTTTATTCGGCTCTGTAATCACTGATCCACCATAATGCTTTTTGGGCAATAAAATCTGAACCAATCGATCATGCTTGTGAAATATATATATATATATCTTCGCATTCAGTCTTTTATGTCTCATTCTGCTGGCAAATTTTATTCACACCCATTTTGGGTTCCACGCAGAACACATACGCAGGTTTCTTCGGTCACAGGATATTACCTGTACGCCCTCACCTCCTTCGGACTTTGGCTGTCTACCACGTGAACCCTTTTTTTTGCCCTCTCCCTCTTTATATTTTAATGGCTTTATCTTTCTGCTTTCTTCTCTTCCCTTGGGAAATTTCTTTGCATCTTTCCTTTTCTTTTCGAAACCCTCTTTTCAGAGTCATGAAGTATGGAGCTTGAAACAACTTAAATGTCACACTTAAAATTTAAGAAAGTTCATGGACCCCAATTTACACAGTGGCGTGATAAGAAAAATGGATTGGGGTCGACCACCTTCACGTGAGGACCCTCTGTTGTGTCTCATGTCTCGTCTAAGACAAGTTCATGGATCTCCCACTTGGTCACTCACTCTCTTAGTGTTGTTGGCTCCTCTTTTTCCAACCCAAAAAAGAAATTAAAAGTTTCAACTTATAATTAAAAAGCCATAACCTTCCATACTGTACTCCGTGAATATGAGCTCTCTCCTAAATTCTGCATCATAATTCAGTAAAGACTAGACAGACACATCACTAGAGCCTTTCACATCTCACGTTACTGAAAGCGATAAAGTGAAATGATCTTGACTAAACAAACCCAGCTTCACGTGAGTAATAACAGTAGTAAATGAAAGAATCAGAGTGGCAACCCACTTTCCTGGGCCACTTCATGTGTGTTCATTCATATTTTGTCAGTTTCTTCTATTCTGCCAGGTGTTCCGTTTCTTTCTCTCTTTTTTTTTTCCCTTTTACGAATTTTCATTGATAAAGCTAGTAAAGAAACTCTTAATAATTTATCAGTATTAGAATAATGGCACTTTGCTGATGATTATTAACTTGGAATTTGGTGGAGGATCCAACCTTGGAATCTGTTAACATTTTTTACTGCGGAAGCAAAGGATCAAAACAGAGTCAATGTTTCTAGCTGCTTGACCATATATTTAGCATCGGATAAAGTCAGACACATCCACCTGTACTTCACAGATTAGATAATTTATTTTAGTATGGTTCATATCCTACTTCGTCTGGTTTATGTGAAAAGTAGAAAAAGAGTCTGAAAGTGAATAAATGTACAAATGATGACTTGTGAGTTGTAAAGCAGAGAGAGAAAGAGAAAGGGGAAAAACATCAATCTGTGATATAAGTTATTAACACACAGCCACTTGAGAAACAGGATATTTTTTGGTGAGATAAAAATTATGAGCTATGAATATTTATCAAGATTAGTTCACATGTCCAACAAGTTCTCCAACGTTAGGTGGAATCATAAAATCATACTTTAGTAAAGATCATAGACAAATAATGAAACAGAAAAAGGAATTTGAGTTGCCATTTGTTAAGAGCCAAATGCTTATTAGTGCAAATGAAGGACTGAGCAATGAATTAGTATATCTGATATGGCAAAGTCCAAAAGAGGAAATCATAATGAAGAAAGTGGATTGAGGGTCCCTCTCGTTGAAAGTGTTGAAGGGAACCAACCACAATCAAATGAAATGATGCTATGATGCTCTGCAAAATTTAAAAATGTAAGATCACCATCACTTGGCTGGCGTCAAAAACTTTATGGTTCCAATTTTTGTGTCGCTTAAGATAAGGTCTAGAATAAATTTTGTGATGAATTAATCACTTTGCAAAAGTAATGTTCAAACCAAAGTTTTAAGGTTAAAATCTATTTTAGGTTTTGGATGATGTTTAGCTGGTATGGATCTGAAAATCTGGTTTAGATAAAAAAAAGTGACTTTTGGCAATTATTAACTTGGACCCATGCTTCAATATTATTCATTCATGATGGAGTTTAATTATTAATTAATCAATTAATTGTTCTTAATCACAATCCTTACCTTCTCATGGTCTGTTAGTGGCATGGCTTGAACTGCGGACAACAAGTATTGTCACTTCGCTTCTTCCTTTGAATCTGATAATTCAAACTTGTGAACTAGACAATTAGGTACCTAATTCAACTCTTGACGAATCAGCACGCAAATATACACCTTAACATGTGACAAGGAAACTAATTGCCAGACCATACGACCTTGTTTCCGAATTATATTCACATCAAAAATAGAAAAAGGTTTATGTTCCGTATACTGCCTTTTCATACAAACACAATATTGACAATCACATAGAAATGACAGCTACATTGTACAGTTCGAGATTGATGCCAAATGAGTCAAACTAATCATAGGCTCTGTGTCTGCCTAAGGAATGCAAGTTCCATCTGATACTGAGCTACAATATATGAAGCTTACGTACAAAAAATAAAGCTGGTCCAAACAAATATGTACAGAGAAGGAAGCATTTGGCACAAGCGGAGAAGAGACAACCAAGTGAGGACCATGAATTTGTTGTGGTTGTAGGACAAATTCTAATTAAAGCCACACTCAGGCATTTATTGAAGTCCTACGACATCATAGTACGTAGCAGCGAAAGACCATTGAAGCAATATCTCTCGCCATGGATAGATGATCTGAAGCAGCAATACACAAGGCTCACTATCTAAAACAGGTACAACTAACAAGAAGAAATATGTTTAAAAAAAATCTTACAACTAACGTGTCGGCACACAACTGCAAAGTTACCATCACCAGAACTTTCAAAAGAGCAATGAATTAGGGTTTATGAATACCACTCCAACTGATCAGCGTACCGCTGCTTATAACATCCCATCAATACAGTATGTATATATGACAACATGAAAAATATGTTATTTAAATCAGGACACTGAAATATCTAGATATAATTTCAAATATTAAGGATATAATATGATATAATAAAAAAGGTTCCAAAATGAAAAATAAAAAACACAGACACACGAATACAATGAGACAAAGGAAAGGGATAAAGTTTGAAATTATATATTGGTATCACAGATTAAGGAAGAGTGGGGTGAAATGAAAATGGGAAGTGATCCGATTAAGTAGAGAAAGGTTCTATAACAAGGACAGTGGAAGAGACCCCACAAGAGAGAAGAATTAGGTTTGGTGAGGTGAGATTTAGAAATGGATTGTGACTGAAGGAGAAGCGAGACAGCATCAGTGTTACCAAATGGAAATAATGGGAATGGAGATTAAAATACGTGTATGATTATAGAGTAGTGACAATGAAAATGTACCAAAACCTCTTGTATATTTCTTGTAACCGCAGATTCTTGCAAAGACCAAACTCATTCTCAAAGGTTTCAATTTATTCTCTCTCACGTATTGGGGAAACTTCTGCCTTTTGATTTGTCACCTTATTATTTTTCAGTTAGGGTGTATGTATACTATATATACATATATAATATAGTAGTACTCAGTAATTATAAATAATCAGAGAGAGGATGCGTTGTATGTTGCATTTAAATATGGGAATAAGTTAAGGGGGTAGATAAGATTTAAAAGATGTGAGGAGTACCAACTAAATATTGTGTATCACAATATATATATATGTGCGTTATTTCACCTACCTAATGAATGCCAAAGAACTTATGACATTGGAATGAGTTACTTTAATTTTATTGAACTCATCAGACTACCATGAATGCTCACTACCATTAATTAAATTACAGTTGACTCCATTCTTTTGTTCATCGGCTTGAGAGTATACCAGTAGTAAATATCTCTGCTTCTGCATTCATTTAATTCTGTCCTCGATCTCTGAAATAATGAATAAGCAATAGTACTAGCTAGTACTATATATTAGTAGCATTTTTTTAATAACATATTGTTCGATTATTCAAACCTCGAGTAACAGGATGAGGTGGCGTTTTATTCTATATATATATATATATATATTTATATATTGACCTTGGTGGCTACTTCAGGATGAGGTTTATACATATATATATATTGTATTTAATCAAGAGTTTTTAATTATAGTTGACGAAGGGAATCTTAAATACGATATAGAGTAGCATCTTTGTAACGTAGACTTTAAGTTGTCTCTGATGTAGTTTGACCTGCTACTACTCTTCACACACACGCACACACATTTTTTACTGAACTGCAAGTTACAAGGTATCCTCGCGTAACATGTCAGAACTATAATACTCTCCCAAGTGTGAAATATAACACTACCTTGGTTAGTTTGAATAATTAATTTGACTAGATTAAGAACATTGGTATATATTTGTAATATATATGAGTTGATTTTATTAAATTATCTAATTTTACCTTGAGTATCCTAAGATAGAAAAGCCCTCAAATAAAAATACTTTAAAAAAACATTGTAAATTTGGAAAGATCGATTGATATTTTATATTTATAATCAAATTTAATTTTCAAACAGTAATTATATTAAGATTAAAGATAGTATTTATTTGAAAGTTTTAGGTTGGTCCTAAACACACACATAGATATATATATAAGGCCTAATTCCTTGTTCATATTGTATTTATTGGGGGCTTTTTTACCATGTGTTAAATTTTACTTAATAGTTAAATGACAGGAGTTTTTTTGGAAAAATATAATAAATCCTCTACATATTAATTACAAATGACTATTTTAACTATTTTTTAATTCTAATAATTTGTTAAAAGTATATTTTATATATTTAAAATCGGATGGAGGGTTTTGTTTTTATTAAGACTATATGACTGGGTCAATTTTAAGTGTGTTCGGGCTTTACATTGACTTTAAATGTTTTAAAGATTTGACTGAGTGAGTAATTAAATTTTCCCTTAATTTGATCATGGCTTTCTTTAGTTTTGAATGGCTTCATACCTACTGTTTGGGCCACGAAAACTAAGGGTTGTTTAAAAACTCTTTTTAGAATAGTTTTTACAAATTTCGAGGTAAAACCTAAGTTTTGGAGAATATATTTTGGAAAATAACTTTTACAGATTCTGAGGCAAAACCTAGGTTTTGAAAAGTGATTTATATTTAGGAAGTTATTAGCTTTTATGGATTCCGAGACAAAAAAGTGGATAGGAAAGAGAAAAGAGAAAGAATGAAAAGTAGAAAAGAGGAAAGAGAAGAAAGAAAAAGTAGGAAAGATGAAAGAGAAAGAAGGAAAAAAGTAGTAGGAAAGAGAAAGAAGGAAAAGAGTATGAAAGAGGAAAATAGGAAAAAGTAGGAAAGAGAAAACCTAAGTTTCAAACTGAGGTTTTGTAACCAAAATAGCTTTTCAGAAAAAAATTTGTACTTGGACAAAATCTAGGTTTTGAAACCAAACCTAAGTTTCAGAATGGGTTTCCAAACAAGCCCTACTTAAGGTTTGACTGCGAAATTTTGAGATGAGTGATCATGAATGAGATATATATATATAATTATAGCCATTTAGAAACGCGATAGAGAAGTAATTTTACGTAAGTCAATGTAAATATGTGGAGGAGATTATCTCGTTTTACGAAAAAACACTGTTGAACATGCGTTTAATTTTTGAAAACGTCGTTGCAAACAGAATTATTATACTAGTACGTCATATGGACATGGATTGATGGAAAAAATATGGAATAACATTTTTAAAATGATTTTCAGTCATAGAAAATGACAAATGTAGGTTAAGATTCCCCCTATTTTTTCTTCTATTTCAAAATGGGATTTTTGAGATAGAATAGAAAATAGAGTGAACTTACGTACCTCTCCCGATACCCCTTATGTTTTCCAAGCTTCACTTTTCAAAATATTGGGTTTAATTATAAGAATAAAAAATACATTTTTTACGGTTAATTATCAGATTTCAGATAGAATTAATACGTCCAAATTGCTTAAAAAAATACTGAAGTATACCATTCTAATTAGTGTTGAATAAAAAACATTACCAAAAAAATTACATTTAGTATCGGAAAATCTGTCGTTAAATGATTATTTTCTGTCATTAAATGAAATTTTTTTGATGAAAAATAGTATTTAGCGATGGATTTTTTCTTCACTAAATGACATTTTTTTGATAGTGTAAAGTAAGCGGAGGAAAATATGTAATTGCTTGGTCACTGATCTTAATTAATTATTCTTTAATTTAAATAGTGCTTATGAATTGGTCTCTCAATCAAGTTGAGGCATTTGTTGCAGTTAATACGTGATTTTCACAGCATTAATATATAATCTAATTACATACCTAAGTGTTCATGTCTTAATCCCCCTTGGCTGCGTGCTGATATGCTCCCTCTGGTCTTTTTTCCACAAGTTCAGCTTAACTATTTTAAGCAACTTAAAAATAAACATAATTAAAGCTTGTAAAATTATGTAATTAACCTCATTAAAAACATTAGTTTGAGGATGTTGATCAATTAATTAGGGTTATCAACAATAATAAGCGGCTTTATATAAAATATGTTGTTAACTAAAAGATATATTAAGTGAGCGTTATCTTTGGTTTTTTACTCTTTTTTTCAAAGGATTTTATATTTTTTGATCTACTTCATCCTCGACCGTTTGGAGTCTTATGTTTTTTACACGATCACATACGCATATCAACGTCTTATCATCCCCAACTATGGGTGTGTTTGGGAAGTCCGTTGGGAGAAAAGATTTTACAGATTCTGAAGTCTTTTATGAATTTTAAGATGGTTTTATGAATTTCGAGATGGTTTTTACAGATTTCGAGATGTTTTTATATTGGAATGTGTGTACCGTTTGGGAAAGGTATTTCCAAATAAACACCATGTAAACTTAAAATATGTAATGTTTTTAAATGAAAAATAACGTTATAAAACATGCAAGTGATTTTAATGTTCCATGAAATTTGCGGCCAAACGTACGCACCATTCCATGTTATTTCTTTTTTTTTCCAACAAAAAAAAAAGAAATGAATAATGAGAAAAGTACAATAATATTCTTTTTTTTTTTGACAAAATTCATACTACTGTGAAAATATTCTTTTTTGTATTTTTCACAGAAATAAAAAGTTCAATAAGAATCGAGACAGGTCAATGTGGCGGGAAAGGATAACGCAGGAGGCACTGGTTTGATTTCCCCCATTCATAAATGTGCGGCGGCTTGTGTTGCTGAGGGCCAACGAGAGCGTCCTAAAAGTCGTACACAACGAAAAAATAATAATAAAGAAATTGTGGGGTCCTCAGAATTATTAATAATAGTACCACTAAACTAATCCTTAAAATTATAATCAACCCTATAAACAATCTACCTTAATTCTCCCTCTCAACCTTCTCTCTCTCTCACAAATTTCTATTTTTATGATCAAGTATTACTATTAACCCACCACCTTCTCTTACATTTATTTATATACACCTGATCACTCCACTTGCTCTTTTCTGTTCTGCAGCGTTCATATTTTATTCACTTTCCCCAAGGCATCAAATCTTGTTCGATTTTAATTAACCTTTGTAATTCATTCATTCATTTGTTTGTTTGTTTATTAGTTTAAGGTTGATTTAGATTCCGTACAAGTAGTAGAAGCTTCTGCTTCACTTTAACCATTCTTGGACGACGCATGCAAAAATCCTTCCTTCCCCATTTTGATAATTGTTTTATATCTCACCACTGTTACAAATTTACTCTCAAATAACAAGCTATTCAGATCTACTCTGCCCCTTCCTTCTCCCTTCCGTACTGCAACAGCCTCTCTCTTGTTCCTTCTTCAGGGAACTCTCTCTGGAATTTTGACCTGATTATTCCATCCGTTGCGTGATTTCTCATGTCTCTCTCCCCCTTCTGCGCAAATGACCTGACCGATTTCGTCAGGCATTGGATCCTCCGCTTTTGATGAGTCTCTCTACCTCTGTCTCCATGTTTATCTGAGTCGGTGGAGCGGTGAAGGGAGCCACGACGGTCATGTTTCGTTCCACCAGATGGAGGAGCGAGAAGCTCAGGATCAAAGCCGTTTTCAAACTCCACTTTCATGCCACTCAGGTTATCTTCACTCCCATCCCGTTGCCTTTGCTTCAAGATTAATTGAACTTACCTCTCTTTCATTCCCTTTATTTCTTTTTCGTTGGTTCTCTCGTTAGTTGGGATTGACCACTGTTTTGTTTGAACGGACATTGAGTTCTCTTCACGATTAATCATAATCGCTCGCAACTACTACTACTACTACTACTACTCGTATTTAGCTCAGTCTTCTTTTGGTGATTCCGTCTGGCTTCTGTTTAGCTGCTGACCAAAGATAGCAGAGAGCCTTGTTTTCCCATCAGTTTTTCTCTGAATTTTTACGATCAGTGTTATCTAGAAAGAGGAAAACAAGTTCGTTTTACCTTGTTCATTTTTCTCGACAATCAAAGTCAGCAGGTGGGATTGAGTGTATAATGCGGATTAAGTTGAGGATTTAGATGGTGAATTGAGCTCTTTTTCATTACCATTTCAGGTGCTACAATCTGGGGTAGATGCATTGGCAATATCTATAATTCCGGTGGACGTCGGAAAGCCAACTACGAGATCAGAGAACGCAATAGTTCGAGACGGAATTTGTAGGTGGGAGAATCCGGTCTATGAAACAGTCAAATTTATCGAGGAGCCCAAGACTGGGAAGATCAATGATAAAATCTATCATTTTGTAGTTTCAACGGTGTGAAATTTCTTTCTTCACTCTTCAATTGTGAAGATTTAATAAGCAGTTTTACTTTTCCCCCCCCCCAAGTGGTCTCTAATGTCTGAATGTGATCTAATTTCTGCGTGTAGGGATTACCGAAAGCTGGTTGCATCGGCGAAGTTTCTATTAATTTCGCTGATTTTGCTAAAGCCATTAAGCCCTCCTCTGTCTCTCTTCCTGTCAAGAATTCTCGTTGTGGTACCGTTTTGCATGTTAGTAACTGCTTTCCTCTCTCTCATTTTCTGTTTGTTGGATATGGCATTGCCTGAAAATTAATGGGAACATTATGAATCCTTGAAACAGAGAATGTAATTCACTGCAATGTCAAATTGTAAATTCCAGTGAAACTATTTTTTTTCCCTCAATGAACAGGTGTCAATTCAGAGGGTGCATGAAAGTGGGGATCAAAGGTATAAGAACTATTTGCGTAGATGTCTGCTTTTTAAGATTTATACTTCGCTTAGAACTCAACAGGTTTTAACGACGGAGTCCTTAATTGTCCAATAACATTAGCAGAGAAGAGGAAGAAAGTGAAGATGTCAAAATTGAATCCCATGAGAAAAGGTTAAGGACGTTTCTAAGCAATGGAGATACAAATAAAAGCACTACGGTGAATTCTGCGGAAGTAAGGTTTCTCTCATTTTGGCTGGAAAATTACCCTCTCTTGCATAAATTTCAATGGCATATAAAGTCAACGAATGATATCCCGATGTGAAGAAATTTTTAAAACCATTAAGTTCCATCTTTCTGTTTCTCACAGGAAGTCTCTGCCGAAGCAATGATCCACAGATCTGAACTGAGTGCTGACTGCAGGACATCCAGCGAATCCGACCTTACATTGTCCAGTTCCGATGGCAGCTCTGGACTTGATACTCCCCGACAACTTGGACTAAGAAATACGAACAAGATTCATCACAACCCAAATGCCTCGCCATTAACAACATCAATGTACGAGAGATCACACTGGGACTGGTCAGCTGGTTCAGACCATGGCTTGAGTACAGATGATTCGCCCAATGGTTCTCATGATGCCATTCATAAGGAAAGACCCCAACAGGCGTCGGTTTTGGAGATTGAAAGACTCAGGTCTGAACTTGCCTCTCTGGCTAGGCAGCTCGATATGTCTGACTTGGAACTACAGACTCTTCGGAAGCAAATTGTGAAAGAAAGCAGAAGAGGACATGACCTCTCGAAGGAAATTTTCAGCTTGAAAGAGGAAAGAGATGCTCTCAAGGCTGAGTGTGACAACCTCAGGTCACTTCACAAACGTATGGATGAGGCTAAAGTGAGGAACAGAACACAGTTGGAAGGTGGTGATCTGCGCACTCTTGTCGAAGAAATTCGACAGGAACTGAGTTATGAAAAAGACCTTAATGCCAATCTTCGATTGCAGTTGCAGAAGACGCAGGAATCAAATGCTGAATTGGTTCTTGCCGTACAAGACCTGGATCAAATGTTGGAGCAGAAAAATATGGAAATTAACAACCTTTCCGATCAGATTGAATTGAGCAGAAATTCCCAAGAGTTAAAGGGAAACCTCTCCAAATGTGTAATATATGACGATGAAGAGCAGAAAGTATTGGAGGATATTTTTAAAGAGCAGCAAAGCAGTTCCAAGGAGTCAAAGTTACTTGAGCAAAAAATTTTAGAGCTGTATGGTGAAATAGATATACATAAGAGGGACAAAGACGAGCTGGAGATGCAGATGGAGCAGCTTGCACTTGACTACGAAATCTTGAAACAGGAAAACCATGAAATTTCATATAAGTTGGAGCAGAGTCAACTGCAAGAACAATTGAAGCAATACGATAGCTCTTCTCTTCCTGATGCTGTGAATGACCTTGAAACACATATTGAGAACCTCGAAAATGAACTGAAGGTACAGTCACAAGAATTATCAGCTTCTCTGGAAACAGTTAAGGAACTTGAAAACCATATCAGAAGATTAGAGGAAGACCTGGACAAACAAGCACAAGGATTTGAAGCTGACTTAGAAGCTGTGACGCGTGACAAAGTTGAGCAGGAGCAAAGGGCCCTCCGTGCAGAGGAAGCTTTGAGAAAGAACAGACTGAAGAATGCTAATGCGGCTGGGAGGCTCCAAGAGGAATTCAAAAGGCTCTCAATGCAAATGGCCTCTACGTTTGATGCAAACGAGAAGGCTACCATGAGAGCATATGCAGAGGCAAGTGAACTGCGTGCACAGAAAAACCTTCTGGAAGAGATGCTAAATAAAGTCAAGGAAGAGCTTCAGTCAGTCAAAGATGATTATGAGGTAAAAATGAGTGATCTCTCCAATCAAATAGAATCGATGGCCTCTCAGATACACCAGATGTCGATGGAGATTGAGGAGAAATCCAAGATGCTAGAAAAACAGAAGGATCATGAGGAGCAAATTAGTAAGGAGTTCTCCGAGGAGATCCGGGCCTTAAAAACTGAGAATGAAAGGCTTAAAGGGGAGGTTATATACTACTCTGAGCAAGCAGAGCAGAAAGAAAGTCTCAGAACTGAGTTGGAACTTACGAAGAAATCCGTTGAGGAATCTGAGATTCTGTTGCAGAGAGGAAGTTCTGAAAGAAATGAGCTGGTGAGTACAATTGTTTTACTGAAGAAGGAAGTGGAGAAGACACTTGAAGATCTAAATAGGCTGAGACTTGTGAAGTATGAAAAAGAGACTATGGCTAGGTCATTACAATCAGAGTTGGAGGAAGTTAGAGATCAATGCAGCGACTTGAAACATTCTCTTCATGAGGATGAGGCAGAGAAACAAAAATTGAGAAAGCAAATTTTCCAGTTGAAGGGTGAACTAAAGAAGAAGGAAGATGCAGTGACCAACATTGAAAAGAAGTTGAAGGATGCTAATGGGCACCAGCAATTTTCTGCCAATGCAAAGAACAAAAAATCTGCTTCAATCCCTCAGAATTCAAAAGAGATTTCAACTCTGAGGGAAAAAATAAAAACTCTGGAGGTAACTTCGCCCATTATTTATCACTCTTATTTGTATTTTTTGTTCAGATAAAACGAAATAATAACGGCAATGTGGATGACCGGAGATGGGATGATGACAAAAGGAGTATTTGTGACAGGGCCTGATAAAGTCGAAGAAATCTGCTTTGGAAACGTCTACAGCGATATTTTTGCAGAAGGAGAATGAACTCCAAAACAAAATAGAGGAGCTGGAGAGCGAAGTGGCAGAACTCAATCAGAGTAGTGCTATGCAAAAGGTTAGTATTTGCTTAAAGTTCAATTCCATTTTTCTTCCATCAAATTTGATTGAGAAGCTAGTTTCGCTACATTTATTTACGATGGCATTGAATTGTTATGTATAAAATATATTTACAATGGGATACCTTTCCAACAGGTTTCCGAGGATCAAAATGTTGCTACGTGTGCATCTCAAGAAAATTGGTAAGTTGAGCATTAGTTTTGTTTTCTGTTTAATGTATGAGCTTTTTTCCTCCCTTGTCAACTCCAGGATTTAAGCTACGGAGTTATTTGTTGATTGATTTTGTTCTCCTTCATGGCAGCGATGTAAACTTGTCAGGGAAAGAAGCAAAGGTCTCCAATAATGATAAAGGGGAAGGCAATATTTCTGATATATTAGCAGAATTAGGATCTATGAGGGAAAGGAACAAATCAATGGATAGTGAATTAAAGGAGATGCAAGACAGATACACAGAGATGAGTCTGAGATTTGCGGAAGTAGAAGGTGAAAGGCAAAAACTTGTGATGACAGTGAGGAATCTCAGGATTGCATATAAAGTCAAATAAAAAATATGCTGCTAATATATATATATATATATATATATATGCGTGCGTGAGTTGGAGCCTGTCGTGTATAGTGTATAGTGTATAGTTTGAGCAGGAGGGCAGGTGCGACGCCGTAGCCGTGGATCACAAATTAATATGAATAACTTAATATCTACACCGCCTGGCGGCTGGCAACCTACGTTGTATTTTTTTTTTCCTTCTCTCTTTTTCTGCTTAGGCTTGTTTTTTTTTTTTGCTTGTAATTTCTGAAGCCCATTGGGCGCAATTTTTCAAAAGTTACCATCTGAAAATTAGTCGTGTTTAAACACCACTCCCCTTGGGCTCACGTTCCTTTCCAGGGCTAATCAGAGAAATTTGTGGCAAATACCAAGTTAATTTTCTTGCATTATTGGAGACGAGATCTAGTGGTATTAAGGCAAGGAAAGTGGCTGCCAAGTTAGGATTTCCCAATTTCTTTATTGTTGACTCTCAGGGATTTAGAGGAGGCTTATGGTTGCTTTGGAGGGAGGAAGACTGTACGGTTCAGATTAAGGGGAACTCAGATCAATGTGTCCATTTAGAGGTCAACTCAAATGGCCTTCGTCACCTCTTCACAAGTGTGTATGCTAGTCCAAACGTGGTCAAACGGAGGGAGTTGTGGAGTGAACTGAATAGGTTCGGGGAGACAGTGGAGGGCGCTTGGTGTGTAGGTGGAGATTTTAATAGCATTCTGTATGAAAGTGAGAGACGATCTCGAGTTCGAATGCATGCTAACATTGATAGCCATTTCAGTGGTTGGTACCAGGAATCTGGGCTCTCCCACATCCACACGGTCGGACCTTTTTACACTTGGAGTAGGGAAGGCTGTGAAAGTAAACTGGATAGAATCTTGATTAATGATACTTTCCTTGACAGGTTCCCAGACGCGGAGGCAACAGTGTTGTATAACTTTAAATCTGACCACAAACCGTTGCTTTTGAGAACACACCGACGATCAAGAATTCCAAAGCGTGCCCCTCTTTTCAGATTTGAGGCTGCATGGTTGCTTCATGACGGGTTTAGGGAGTTTATGGAGTCGACCTGGGTGTCTAACCTTCCCTGGCTGGATAATCTCTGCTTATTTACGGAAAAGATTGAATTATGGCGACATGAGGTGTATGGCCATTTGGGGCGAAGAAAACGGCGAGTCCTAAACAGGCTTGATGGTATTACAAGAAGTTTAGCTAGTGAATCTCCTTCCTCATCAATTTGTCGTCTTCAGAGGGAATTATGGATGGAGCTAGAGGAGATTATTTTGCAGGAGGACTTAATGTGGGCCCAAAAGGCTAGGTGCGAGTGGTTCTCTTTAGGGGATAAAAACTCCCGTTATTTCCATAGGAGAGCCAATGCTAGCAAAAAGAGAAAGAGGGTAGATGCCATAAAAAATGATGATGGGATTTGGTTATATGATCCAGAAGATATAAAAGCTGCTTCACTCAGTTACTATCAAACCCTATTCACAGACGATGATAGGGAAGGGGGCACTCTGAGCACTGGGGTTCATTTTCCTCCTTTATCGACCACAGCGCTGCATGGAATGGAGAAACATATATCTAACGATGAGGTCGAGCAAGCAATTCGCAGCATGGGTCCTTTAAAGGCCCCTGGATCTGATGGCCTCAATGCTTTATTCTTCCAATCGCAGTGGTCTCAAATTAAAAGAGCAGTACTAGAATTTATTAATAGTGTGTTTGAGAACCCAGAGGCAATCAAAGAAGTTAACAACACCCTATTGGTTCTAATACCAAAAGTTCCTCATCCTGAAACTCTTAAGGACTTCCGGCCAATCAGTCTCTGTAATGTCATCTACAAGCTTGTGACGAAGATCATAGCGAATCGATTGAAGCCTAGTTTGAACGAAGTAATTTCACCTAATCAGTGCAGTTTTATCCCTGGGAGATTGAGTTCAGATAACATTATAATAGCACAAGAAGTTATCCACTCCATGAAGACAATGAAAGGAAAGCGGGGCTTCATGGCTATCAAGATAGATCTTGAGAAAGCCTACGATCGCATCAGGTGGGGTTTTGTTGTTCAATGCCTCTATGAGTTATGTCTTCCGGAAAATATGGTGCAGGTAATTGAGCAATGCATCTCCTCCGCAACCATGCAACTCATATGGAATGGTAGCAAGACTGAGTCCTTTGTTCCTTCGAGGGGCATTCGACAAGGAGATCCTCTATCCCCTTATTTATTCGTCATCTGCATGGAGAAGCTAGCTCACTTAATTCAGGAGAATGTTGCAGCCGGGGATTGGCGCCCCATCCGTCTTAACAAGAATGGTCCTCCCATCTCTCATTTATTTTTTGCAGATGATTTGATTATTTTTGCAGAAGCCAGAATAGACCAGGTCCAGATCATAAACACTTGCCTACGGTCCTTTTGCAAAGCATCAGGCCAGAAAGTTAATACTGCAAAAACCAGGGTGTTCTTCTCCCACAATGTAGGCCATACAGTTAAAGCCCAAATCAGTGAACACTTGGGTTTCTCAATGGCGGCAGACTTGGGAAAGTATCTAGGAGTTCCACTTCACCATGAGAGAGTCACAAAATCCACCTATCAGTTTGTAGTGGATAAGGTAAGACAACGGTTGACTAACTGGAAGTGCAACTCTCTATCGTTTGCAGGGAGAAATACAGTAGTGAAATCAGTAGCTATGGCTATTCCGAACCATGTCATGCAAACAGCCCTTCTCCCAGCAGCCTCCTGTACAGATATTGACAAGAGTGCGTGTGCTTTCCTCTGGGGGTCAACTGTGGACAAGAGGAAAGCGCATCTTGTAGGGTGGGACCGTACGTGTTCCCCCAAACAGCACGGGGGCCTGGGCTTGAGACAGTCCGCAGTACAGAATAAAGCCTTTATGATGAAGGTAGGATGGGGGCTTGTGACAAGACAGGATGCTTTATGGGTTAGGGTGGTTCGTAGCAAATACCGATGCGGCAATGATTTATTACCCAACATCAATTGGAAGAGGCCTGGCTCTAGACTCTGGAGTGGGGTTAAGGCAACATGGAGTCATGTCATTAATGGTTTAGATGTTGTTCACCAGCATGGGATGAGCAGAGCTCGATGGAGGCATGAGAAAAGTGGCCAGTTTACGGTTAAATCTGCATACGAGTGCATCATAGGCAACCTTCCACAACAGAATCGCCCATGGGACAAAATTTGGAAACTTAATATTCCGCAAAGATGCAAAACACATTTATGGCTTACTTGGCATGATCGACTACTCACGAATGGGTCGCTATTTACTCGTGGCCTACATAACCATGGGAAGTGCAAATACTGCTCTGAGTATCAAGAAACTACCTTGCATGCTTTACGTGATTGTGATATGGCGAAGGATCTATGGTTGCGAATAGGTGTATCGAGTGATCACAGTGCGTTCTGGGATAGCAACCTTGTTGATTGGATGCGATCAAATATTACTAATGGGAGGAATGCGGGCTTTGGCCGTTGGAACGAAACCTTTGGTGTAGCATGCTGGCTTATTTGGAGGCGGAGAAATGAGTTTGTCCACCAAGAGGTCAGAACCAGCACGTGGGAAGGGGTAGCTGAAGTCAAGGGGATTGTGAATTGCATGGAACGTGCGCGTAGTTTACTGCAAAGGCCGCCAAGAGATGCCACTCGGCAGACGGGGACTTCTACTGATGCCCCCCCAAGCATAGAGGTTTACGTTGATGGCTCATTCTCTTATAGAAACCAGGTTGCAGGGTGTGGTGGGGTCTTTCGGTCTGTGGATGGAGAAATTGTTGAAGCCTTCATGTGCGGTGTGCCGGGTCAATCAAGTTTTGCTGCGGAGCTATGGGGCTGCATCTGGGGGCTTCGCAGAGCATGGGATAATGGTCACAGGAAGGTTACGCTGTTCTGTGACGCAACAGAAATCCTAGATTGGATAGAAAATGAGGAGGTAGATTTGCATGAGGAGGGACACCTGCTCAGAGTGCTGCACGAGCTAATGGAAAGACGCTGGGAAGTCCGGGTTCAATTGATCCGAAGGGAGGAGAATGAGGCTGCAGATACTCTAGCCAAACATGCGCTACAGTCGGCGCCTGGGTTTCACAATCTGTCGAAGGAGCACACCCGGAATCTGCTGTTGCTAGCTGGCATTACGTAAACCTGCCATAGGTCTAGTTTTCTTTTATTTTCTTGTTATGTACTTTTCTTTCCTTTTTATCGAAAAAAAAGGTCAAGAACAATTTTTGAGATTGAGAATGAAATATAGTATATTTTATATAAAAATTTATACATAAAAATATAAAAAAAATAAACGGGCAGGTATGGACAGCCCAAGACCTTATCCGTGCCCCGTCCTGTTATCCCACTAACCCGCCCGTTACAGGTTGGTTTTTGGGCAGGCCCAAATGGGCAAATATCCTACCAGGCTCAGGCGGGTCCACCAGGTTATTGGTTATTTGCGCAGCCCTAGATTAACCCATTTTACCATCTCTATCCATATATGCACCAAACAAAGTTAAAGCATAGAATTTAATTTATAGGTTTAATTTCGTCCTACCAAACGGCCTTTGATAAAAAGTCGATGTTAGCTTACCACATTGGGTGCTATTTCTACTCTAAGTTAGGATTATTGAAATAGAAGAACGGCTAGGTGTCGTGGTGTAGTTGGTTATCACGTCAGTCTAACACACTGAAGGTCTCCGGTTCGAGTCCGGGCGACGCCATTGTTTTGGGGAAGTTACATTGTAGTAATGGTCTTATAAACATTTTTTTTTTTGAATAACAAGGCAAGCAAAGCTTGAGAAAAGGGATTAGACAGCAGCTAAATCAGGGAACGAGGTCCCCAATCCAATCCCAACATCAAGGGAAAGATTCAAAAGACAATAGCTAGGCGGCTCCTGAAGATACTCATAGATAGGGCCTAAATTGTGACCATTTCTCGCGATGCTATCAGCACATCCAAGAGCTTCCCTATGGCAGTGAATGATCTCTATATCCCAT
>JANTPZ010141041.1:0-23027 GCA_025593235.1 Vachellia pachyceras | reverse complement strand
TAAATAATATGAAGAAGCACCATAATAATTGTTTAAATTAATTAAATAGGAGGGATTAATTTTTATGAGTGGAAAATAATTTAAATGAATTGTATAAGTAAATAAATATAAATCAATATACTTGAGCAAAATGGTAAATTGATTATTAAATTCCCTCCCCTCCCCTCCTGAACCAAACAAAGAATCATTAAAAATCATTCCCCTTCCTTCCTCTTTAACTAAACCAAATAAGATAACTTTATACCCTTCCATCCCTTTCCATTCCCTCCTATCCATCCCCTTCCTTTCCCCTCCATCAAACCAAACATAGCTTAAAGCGTGGAGGGGAAGGGCGACGGAGGTAGCGGGAGCGGACGACGCTGAATCTTGACTCCTCCCCAGGAGTTCCTGTTTGGTTTTTTTGGTGCATTTTGTGGTATTTTAATATTTTTTTTTTGACCTGATGGTCTTTTAATATTTTGATTCCTTAAAAAATATAGTCATGCTTCAAATCAAATTATCTGTACGTTGATTTTTTTACAAAAGTAAAGAAATAGTACACATAACCATCTTTAATCTATTTAATTTATTTAATCATTTAATAAAAATCAATTGAATTTTATATTTAGAATTTTTCAGTATTGATTGTCAATGGTTTTTCACCAAAAAAGAGTTTTTTTTTTTGCCATGCTGATAGAATTCTTGGTGGCAATACAAGGGAAAGTGGTACTATTTGTTTATTATTATTGACTACGAATATATTATTTGTGTTATAGACATGATAGGAATAATGTAATAATATATTGCAAAATATAATAATGGATGGCATTAGAAAAATAACAAGAATGATACGAAGCAATAGATATTGTAAAAAAATAAAATAAGGTATGTATTTTTCATTTCAGTACGTATCAAATATATCAAAACTAAGAAATTTTTCATAGCTGAGTGTTGGCTTCTCTACATTATCCAAAAAAAAATTGCTGGGATACATAAATTTTTTTTGTGAATTTGGATTTTAAGTACATTTTTAATTACAATTTCTTTCTAATTTTAAATATATCATCTACTTCGATTATTTTAAATATCAATAATTTATAGAAAGATTATTGTAGAAGCTTAAATTTTGAGCATTTTATCAATTACAATTATCCTTAGCCCCATGAGAGTAACAATAAATTTTTTTAACATTACGTGAGTACCAACGTAACGATTTATTAAAAAGAGGGGGGAAATTATCAACATTTTTGCCTCTATAATATTAATAGCCAATGAGCTTAAATTTAAGAATCATTTGATTTGATTATATGAAAGAGGATTTCCTACATTGATTAATCAAGTTTTTTTTTTATATATTAAAGTTATCGAACGTGAAGTCTAATTAGAATGATTGTATGAAATCAAGTAATTCTTATTTTATAGTTTTAACTATATAATTCGGATTATAGCTTGTAAGAATTAGTATACAGATATTTATACATTTTATAAATTTACATTTAGATATTTATACCCTTCATTTTTTTTACTTTTGATAGAGTTAACCAACTTACACCCTGTAATATATGAATAAGGTGGATGGAGTGAATTAAACCTAGGAGTAAATGTTGCACACATGTTGAAGATATCATGCATAACTTTTTTTTTCATCTTTTATTTTTGTGCCCTTAAGAGAACTATTACCGCCAACAGTTAAAAAGATTATTTCATATTTTTTACTTCTATAGGTAAAAATACAAATTTCATTTCATGATTTTTTTATAACATACTACATCAAACAATTGTTAAGTAATCAGCACTACATTACATTCACATCCATTAGATGTTGGGATTGGAGGGTACAATAGAAAATTCAAAATTTTCCCAATTCCTACCTTAGATTTGTTGAAGGCATTTAAGTCAAGTGATCGGAAATACACTTGGATTCACTTCCACGTTCGAATGTTCCCTTTTCTTGTTCAATTTCAACACAAACTTGTGCTAACACCTCAAAATCCGATTCTAGAATCAACTCTGTTATCTCCTTCTCAATGATGGGCAGAAACAAATCAGACCAGCTCCACCCCAAACAAATCAGACCTGTTTTATGTGAAACTGGCCTGACCTGTGACTTGTGCACAGGTTTTTTTTAGACATGTGCCTTAGCCTGTACGGGATCTGACCTGATCAACAGCCTGAAAGCAATAATTACTAATAACAAAAAAAATACATAAGTAATAACAAAGAAAGCATTGACGTAGCGGTAAGACATAAAGGTTAAAGGTTACGGATTCGACATTGCATTATATTATTTTTTTTTTATGCTGCAGTCACTCACAAATGTGGGGGAGGCATCTGTTGAATTGAGATTGGTGATCCCATGAAGTATCATTTGGGGTGGAGGATGATGGTGATGAAATGAGCAGGACATTAGGCTTATTTGATTAGTCCGTTTGGGCAACCAAAATCCATTTATACTCTTACCGAGACAAAATTCCTCTAACATATTTACCTCAGAATTTCTGTCCGTTCTCCCAATGGACTATCCAAACAAATCCAATGTCATTAAGAGATGAAGGATAAAAAAAAAAAAAGAAAGCTAAAGAAAGGAGAAGAAAGTGGTAAAAAAAAGTTGGATATAGAGTACTCATTTCATACATTCATTCATACTTCTGAACCAAAAGCTTATGGGTCCTTCTCTTGCTATGATTAAAGACATACACAGCTGCTGGTGGGTGCAACCAAATGTTCACTTTATTTTTTCTCTCTCTTTTGTGGCCCTTACAGCTTTAATATCTTCCATATACAGCCCCCCCCCCCATTTTCTGTCCTCCCTAGCACTGTTTTCCATCCCAATCTCTACTCAAGAAAGCTAAGTTCTTTTTCCATTTAAATTACTCCTCTTGTACCGTAATAGGAGTGCCCATGAGCCCAGTTGGCAGCCTCAGGACAATGGCTCAACGAGTTTAAGATAAGTGTGACTTATTCTTAATATGTTTTAAGAAGAATTTAAGTAAAAGTTTAATGGGTTTAAAATTAACAAATGAATTGGTACAAAATAAATTACATAGTATTAATATATACCTAATTTTCTGGAAGTCAAAGGGTGTAGTTGAACTTGTTCAATTGAAAGTAGGTCCGCCGAGCTGCTTAGCTCTATTTTCTTAGGCTAAAAGGCTTCTGTGCTGTGTTTTATTTCCCTCTCTCTTCTTTATGTGACAACATTGTACTACTATCTTCATTTATCATGTATTAACTTTGCTCTCATATGTTACACTTGATATTAAATATGGATAAAGTTAAAAAGTTATTGAATTTTAATGCAGAGTTGATGCAATTTAAGGTTTTATTTAATATATGTAAAACATGTTAAAAGTGATTTATAGATAAAATCAAAGGAGTACATGATCTTTTATGTTTTAAATTTATAATTTTTTTAAATTGAAAAATTAAGGAAGGTTGCTTTTTGCAAATTCATTATCCAAAGACACCTTAAAATTTATTCCGATGAGTTGCCTCCACTTTAGCATTGAATTCCTAAGTACCATTAGATAATTTACAGGAAAACATTTTTTCATGAAAATTACTGTTTTTTACTTAATCTTGCTAAAATGATACACATATTTTAAATCATATGAACTTCCTTTTATTTCTGGATAAAAATACGTGATTTTAGATATTCAAGGAAAATTTGCATAACTGAAGAAAATATTCATCTAGTTTTTAAAAAATTATAAAAACATGTGATTTTTTTTTATTTGAAGTGCAGAAGAGCTTTTTTTAACATTTCGAGAATATTTGGCATTTTGCTTGTTGGTATTTCATAAATAAATTTTTTTAATAATGCATCTGTATTTGATGATCACATGCAGACGCAGTTCTTCACGGGTTAGAATTTATTAGATCCATAGCTGCACAATTTGCAGAAAAGAGTGCCATTTATTTATATTAAATTAATTATGGACAGTTTTTGTCCCATTGATTAACTAATACGCTAAATGTAAATGATAATAATAAATAAAATTTAATTATCTTGCAGTACTAAATAATTTTATTAGTAAAAAATAAAAAGAAAAAGGCATGTTCTAATTACTAGAATATAGAATGAACATTGTATCAATTTTGAATCAAATAACATTTATGTAACGTATGACTAACTGAAAAGATATAATAATGGCTGAGGTATAAGGTTTAGTTGATATTGTATTTCAGTTTAACCCTTAAATTTAAAATTTGCACTTTTAATCTCTTATTGCTAACGACATTAATTTTATTTAAAAGAAAATGGTGACTCATCAAATTTAAATAATAATTATGCAACTAAATGCCGATACAATAATTTTAACCTTTAAAATATAAAAAATATATTATAATCAATATTTAACTTTGTTTTAGATATTATTAACTGATGATTGTATTAACATTTTTTGTTACATAAAACTAACTGTATTATTGATAAAGGATTAAAAATGCACTTTTAAATTTAAGGAACAAAAAGACTAAATATACTCTAGGCACATAATAATTGTTAAAACATAATATGTTCCAGTCATTATTAATAAATAAATACATTTTAATTTTTTTAATTATCTCTTCAGAAACTACATAGGCAAGTAGGGAACCGCAATGAGTTGTATTTCTAGATTATTAATCATTATTCATGTACTCAAATTACAAATATACTCAGAAAAAACAAAAAAGAATTAATACACATCAAGCAAAATCACCAACAAATCAATCAATAGTCAGTAATTAACTAGCCTCTCAAAAAAAACAATCAATCCTTACAAACAGATAAACTTTTCATTTAGTCCTCCATGCATACAATTTCTTTCATTTGATCCTTCTATCATTAAATACTTGCAATTTCATCCCTTCTATCGTTTCTTGACTCAAAATTCCCAGTTTCGTTGACTTGAATATTAAAATTGAGGTGTAAATTAGCATCATCCAAATGAAACAAATAACATTCAAGTCAAACAACGTTGTTTGAACACCAAATCCAACCAAACCAATAGCCACGTACAGTTTAAATTTAAATGCTCAGTTTGGTACGTGACTTCTTATCAATTATAGATAAACAACCCAGAATTAAGTCTCAGAGAATGGTTAGATTTGGTTCAACACAGTATAAAGAAAAAGAAAGGGTATATACTATTGCAAATAATTAATAATCAAAAGGATTGATTTGAAGGGGTGAAAAATGATTCACATGGGACTCAATTGAAAAAAATTACCTATTTGATGGGACCAAAATATCATTCTGCTGAAAATTAAAGCTAATCAAGAAAGTACTAACAGTAGTAGTATATAGTGAGGACTGAGGAGGAGGAGACAGGCGAAGATGGCGGAAGCTAGTGGGCCATGGCTACGGCGTCTTGATAACGAATGGTTCTCTGGTGGGGCATGGCGAGCATGGTAGTATGATCCAAGAAATCCTTGAGAGCAACAACGGATTGCAGAATCGTTCTGAGATCTTCGGACGAGGAGAAGCCGAAGCTTCCGATGCGGCGGACGGCGTAAACATAGAAGGTAATACAGCCTTTTCTGAACTTAAACCTGGCCATCTCGCAGCCGGAAAGGCCTCGTATGAGTTTCTTGTTAACATCGCCGAGAGGGATCTCGGAGGGCCAGGTCCGATCGACGGCGGACTTCATGGTTTCAGAATCGAAAACGAAGAGAAGCACTTTGGATTTGTTAGTGCCGAGGCCGAGAGTGAGGGTGTGCCAAGCTTGGTGAGCAAGGATGGTGAAGTTGGTGGGCAAGTAAGCGGTGGTGGAAGGGAAGGGGAGGAGCTTGTTGTGGTGGCGGTCTTTCGGAGCCGGCGGGTAGGACAGGAGTTTGAGGAGTTCGAGGGGTCTGGCTCGCCGGACAGTGAAGGATTTGACGATGAATTGAGCGCCGAATCGTAGGCCCTTGACGTCGGAGCTGGGCTTGAAGGAGAAATCGGAGGTTTTAGAGGATTGATCGTTGGGGTGTTGGTGCTTCTGCTTCTTGTTCTTGCTTTTGCTCTTGTCCTTCTCCTTTTCTTCCATGGAGGATTGAGGAGGAAGAGGATTGATGTGTCTTTGGCGTTGAGTGGAATTGAGTTGGGAAGCGGTGGATTGTTGGGAGCTATGTGTCTATTGAGCCCAATCCTCACCTTTTTGACGGCATGTCGTTTTGAGCCTTTTCTTTTTCTTTACTCTTATTAAAAATTAATAAAAATGTGAAATGGTTTTTACATTCAGTAACAACATTAACTGAGAACTCTTGAGAATACATGTATATTTGATTATTATTCTCCTCAATTCGATAGTTTTTTAAAAGTATTCTCTGTATTTATTTTTTGTGTGATCAAGATAGACCTATGGTCCCCACAATTACCCTGGTATCCGACGTCTTTTCCTGAGTCCTTAGCCTTTTTAACGGATCAAGTAACCTGAGACAACCAACTAATCAGGAGCAGAAGTGATATAATTTTTGGCACGCCCCTATAAGTTGCTTTGCATCAAGAGTGGGTAATCCCCTCCCAACTAGGACAGCTCCATATTCAAACTCGTGTCCATCTAGGGAAGTGACAATTACTTTACCACTGCGTCCCAACACTTTGCGGGTTGTTTTATGCATTTATAAATAGTCAAAAACCTCTTTTATTATGACTAACCTTTTGTTTCTGGACACTTCTTTTTTTTTTTTTTTTTGCCCTCTCTTCTCAAAAAGAAGAAGAGTGAATGGCTGGATTGGGGCCAAAGGAACAGAATGATTAACATCCACATGATGTGAGCTTTATTTTTGGGTACTATGTATACGTAAAAGCATAAAGGCTAAGTAGCTTGGTTTTACTTGTGTTAGCTTTTTTTTTTGTTTGGTTTGGTTACTATATTTATGCATGTTATCTTGGTTGTACTTTGTAATGCAACTTTGTGTTTGTGTTTGTGTGTGTAAAGATTTTTTTAAAAAAAATATAGAATGGTATAGTATCTTGTTTGATTAGTACTGTTAGGTTTCAATAGGCAAAGAAACTTCAACATGATTTCTCTTGTAAATTTACGTAGCTGAAAACCTAACACACTTAACCTTGTTTATCAAATATTGATATAGGGAGAGTTTTCTTTATTTTTACCATAACTTAGGTACCCATTATAATCAGTATGGTTAATACAATTTTTAATCTCTCAAATTTACTCACATTTTTATTTCAGTCTCTCAAGTTTTAAGTTATCGTGATGTTTTATCTCATTTAATATATTGGTCCACATAGTTTAATAAAAAATAAAACCATTTTGCCCTTTTGAAGAATCAAAATCACAGATCTAAAACTCAGGAGATCAAAACTAAAATGAGGGTAAAATCAAAGAATCAAAATTTCCATCAACCCTCCAGCATGACTCTTCTTTGTGCATTCATACAAATATAGAATCTAATAACTCAGCTCAAGTTTGATGGCCATATGGAGGGTACTAAAAGGTATCATTTTTCTATTGAACTTCTTATATGGTTAAAGCACAGCAAGGCACTCCATGAAGGGAGGATTGATGAACCAACAAATGTAATCAAGGAGATCTCAAGCTTCATTTGCACAGTTCAATGGTACTTTCTCTATTGACAATGACAATAACACGTAGATATCACAAGCTCCCTCCAGGTTTCTAGTTCAACCATCGTCACCTGACGGATCTAGGATCCTGATTTAGGGGGTGCAAATTATTTTTTTAGAAGGTAAATTAGATTTATTTTTGATATCTTTTAAGAAAAATTTGAACAAAAATTTAGTGGGTTCAAAATTAGTAAATGAATGGGTGTAAAACAAAACACATGGTACTAATATATACATAATTTTCTGGAAGTCAGGGGATGCGGTTGCACCCAGTGGACCCAAACATAGCCGCCCTGGGCAATGTTCTAATTTCTGGCTATTTTGTCTGTGTGCTTCGTTGTATTGGATACGTAAGTCTGGGTTTCTACATATATGAATTTAAACAGCTTGGATATATATATATATATTGACAGAGTTCATAAAAAACCATCGAACTTGGTTGCTCTCCTCATCTCAGAAGCATAATTCACTCAGACATATCCTTTTTCTTCAAGATCTTTCAACGTATCATGCATCTGCTAGTATAGTTTCATTAGTTTCTTTTAATAGGCTATGTACGTAATTTATTTCCTTTTATATCCAACTGCTATAACCTGTTATTCTAATGGTATCATTTGATATGTTTCAAAAAATAAATAAATAAATTAGTTTTATTACATATAAACAGAATAATTTGATAATTGATATTAATATTGAGTGTCAATAGGAGTCATTTAGTCAAGATGTGATATAAAAGCAGGGTAAAAGTTGCTATTTCACCAAAAACTTAAGTCAATGGTTTTTTTTATGTAGCTTTAGGGGACAAAAAGAAAAAATTTGGAATATATTTGTGATATGTTGTCGTTTTACATGTTTCCATAATATGATGGGAACCTTCCAAAAATTCTAAAAATTCAATCATTTTTAATGTTGTTGTCATTATTCAAATTCAATAGTTAAAAACAACATTGGTACGAATTGGAATATTGCAAAGCGACAGATAAATATAAAAAGAGTGAATTTTTTTAGAGAAAACGACTTCGAATCTCATAATCATACAATATTTTTCATTAATATATACTTTTTTTTAAAAAAAATAAGGTAGGAAGAGACTCACTATATTCAGTCTTGAATATAAAGGGTTGAATTTTTTGAAAAGATTAAAAAAAACAGTTATTTAAAGTATTTATATTTATTTTTTTAAAATTTATAAGAGCTAATTGATTTTTTTTTTGGAGAAATTAAGGGAACTAACCATATTATTTAAAGAATTTGTATTTTTCATTTTTTAAATTAATTTAATTAATTTATAATTTGATATTATCACCCAAAAACGTATAAGTTGGTATAAGATATAAAAAAATGATAAACTGAGGTATAATCCAATAACACATATAAATAAATATTTTAGTAATGTATTTAACTTTTTTAATTTTTTAAAAAACAGTTAACTATTTCTTATTTTAAGAAGTAAATAATGCTCCCTCTCTTTTTTCTTTTCTCGATGACAAAATATTGCTCCCTCTCATCCCTTTCTAAACATCGCAAGTTGTTAATTGGTTTGAGATTTTATTTGGGGCTGTCTCAACATTAACACATTTTTACCTATTTGACCTCTAATTAAATATTTTTTTCTTTGAATCTTTTTTCCATAATTTTCTTTTATCCTTTTACTCATTACCAATTCCCTTCCTGCTTGCCCCTTATAAACATGGACACTTAATAAAATGGTTAATTTATTACATATTTATCTTTACCCATTTTAATTGATTTATTAAATTGCCCACTTCCTTCAATCCATAATATATTTTTTTTTTACTATCCTAATCCATAATATAATCACTTTAACTAATTCACATGAATAAAAAGTGGTAGCTAACTTATTTAATATGTTATGAATTAACATATTATTCCACTTTTACCCTCATTTAATGAGCTAATTGTAAGCACTAAATTAGAAAATGAGTATTAAATATCATACAAATGGGTTTATATTTTTTATTAAACGACTCTTCTAGAAATAACATTTTAAATTACTTTAAAAAGACCTTATGAAAAGGAGGAGGGAGCATGAGGTAACAAATTAGATAAGTAACCTTAAAGCATCATAGAGACAAATTAGCACTGAAATTTTGGTAAATTAGGAATTAGGAGTCAGTGGCTCGGTGCATCCTTATCAGTGAACTGTTGCTCTGATCATGCTAATTATTTATTTAAAAAATAATATATATGTATATATTCAGAATCAGATATTAATCATTTATATAAAAATAATATATATATATATATATTCAGCAGCAGATATTAACAGAGAAAATAAATATATAAAAAAATGTATATGCAGGATGCTGTTTTCCGATATCATATTATTCAATATTTGGGAGCAGAGAGATAGGGCATGAGAGGTGTGTAAGAGAAGGAGATAAAGAATCAGGCACCGACAAATATTATATAAATTATTTATTCATTTTAAATATATTCGCATTTTTTACCATATTTTCTATTACATACTTCTCAAATGTTAATAGGCCCGTTTGGGAACGCGGTAGAAAAATACTTTCATGTAAATCGAGGTAAATACGTGAAGAAATTTATTTAGTTTCACGAAAAAAGACTGTTAAACATGCAATTGACTTTTACAAACACTCCACCACATGGTTCAATAAATATGGCTTTACAAAAATATAACTTTTATTTAAACTGTAAAAAGAGATTATTGTTTCAAGACTTAAATATTTGATAATAAAATAGGGTATTTTTGCCGCATACATATTACCTTTTTATTTTTATATCTTCATAATAGTTATATTCTGAATTTAGGAAAAATCATACTCTCTCCATTTTCAATATGCAAGGCATATTTAATTTACCTAATGCACACCCATCGACAAAAATAATTAAGTAGCAAGATTAAAAAAACATACTTTGTCCTTCTTTGATATAGCAATTATTAAAATTAATTATTTTTTATACTAGGTGGAAAGTGATTTTAATATCCTCCTAATGACATTTTTATGTGAAAATATAGTATGCACACTTAGATTTTTGTAAAATGTTTTATATTTTGAATTATAAGACTTTTCTGAAAATGTGTTGTATTTGACACGAACAAATTTGAGTGTTGTAATCGAAAAAAATAGAAATTTGAGTATTATTTGACCCCTAAAATTTTCAAACATTCCCCTTAATTAGGTCACAATTTGAAAAGAACCAAATTAAATGTTGGTACATGAATTTATATTGTTCGATAGTTTAATGAGTAAATAAAAATCAAAACGATATTATAAATGAGTCACAATTAATATTTTTTAAAGCATTAATTTAATCTTCAGATGCTACTATCTCCTCTTTTCAATATGAGAGAAATTAATTTTTTAAGATTAATAAAAATAAATAAATTACTTAAAAGTATTTATATTTTTTATTTTCCTTTAAACTAATTTGTTTAATCGAAAAACTGATATAAAATACAATATAATGATTCACATAAATAAATAATAAATAATTTATTAAGCATCTTTAATCTCATTAAACATGTTAATTGATTCTTATATAAAGAATTATAGGCAGTATAATTTATCGAAAGACAATAATAAAGATCATATTAGAATTTTTAGAAGAAAAGTATGAATGATCCTAGCTGGTCATATGATTCTTAAAACTTAGAAGAAAAGTTGATCTTTTAATTATTTAGTAACAAATAAAAATTAGAAAAAAAATGTTTGAAAGTATCTGCTAAGAGATTTTATTAATTAAGAGTATTGAACGTGAATTTCCCTTTAATATAAAGAAAGGAGGCATGTGATGAGCATGGGACTTTGGTTATTGCCATAATTACACTGCTAAATTAACTTAATTAAGGGAGGTGGGGACCACAGGTTTGGAAGTGGTGGTGGTGGTGATGATGGCCATCTCATGAATCTCTGCTTTAAGCCTCTGTTGTTTTTAATTCTTCTTAAATAATAATATAATAAATCTCATCTCAGTACTCAATGAACAGTTTTGTTTAACCAATATGATATGATGTGAGGTGCATGGAGTTCAGAGATAATTTCGGAATGTTCACGATTAAGAAATACATTTATATAAATTAAAATAAAATTTATAGTATATACTTACTTTATAAATTATAAGTTATGTTAAAAAAATTGTTTTTACCGTTAATACAAACGGACACTTATTTTAGAAGTTAGATTAATTAGTTTTAAGGAAAATTTAAAATATAAAAAAATAGTTGAGTCAAGTTAAGTTCTCCGATCGTATATGATTAATTAAATATCTTTTTTTAAAATATTTATTATTTAAACTATCATAAAAAAAGGACACATGAAATGTGTAATTGGAAAACTTGACAAATATAATGAACTTGATGCATGTATAGTCTTACATATAAAGACTTTAAAATATTGTGTTTAACTTCATTAATCTTCTTAAAACAAATTCTTATATTAAAGTTAAGATATATAAAAGTAAGAAAGAAGTTTTATATTAATCTTATAAGATTATTATTATATGGTAGTGAATATTGCATTGTAAAAAAATGATAAGGGTATACGATTTACGGCCTACGAGATAAGTATGTGATAGAAGTTTTACTTCGACTTACATGAATACGCTTCTATAACCTAAGTTGACATACAAGTTTCAACAAAAAGCTTGGACCACTGCTTTGAGATGTTTATTGATCTCTATGTCCCCTCAACTGACAACAAAACTACCACAATGATCACCACTCATGTCTTCCATGGATATCTCTCTCTCACATCACTGTTCTTCTTATTGCAGAAAAATTTAAGTCGAGTTGGGGTTCACCAAAACTAGTGCATGACTCCATGTTTATAGAGTGCTTGATAAAGTTTTTATAGATCATCTACCAATAATATTCTTACATTAACAACACGATTTAAACTTATGATATTGTGTTTGTGAGCCAATTCCTCTTCAACTAGACTAACTTTTATTGATCATACACATCATGAATAGAGTCATACATACAGGTTAAATATGTTGGGTTGGCCTGTTTTACTTAGGACTAGGCCTAGCAGAAAAAAATAAAGTAAGGCTTAAACTAGTTGGTAAAATTATTTTTATTTTATAATGGAATGCCTCAAAATACTAAATACTTGAATAATTCTTATAAAAAGGTGTATATGTAAAAAGTACCATGTCAAGTCAACCTATTTACAAAACTACACAGGTCTGCCTTGAACTTTTGGCTTGTTGGTGGGAGCCATATAAATGTTCCTCTTAGGACATGAGTTCAAATCTAGGGGCTAACGATGTGATCTGGCACGGAACGGTGCAAACCGTTCCGGTCGATCGATCCACTAAAGTTGAATGTATTTTATAATCAAAACTAAAAGAATTGAGTCTTTTTGAATGATATGATTAGATCTCATTCCTCCACCAACCTTATTCTTACTTTTTCCCTTTCCCGCCCCTTCAAGAATGTTCACTTTATGTCATGATCTCTTACATTCAACATATTCATTCACATCTTACAATTACCATGGCCTGCCCACAATAACAACAACATGTACACAACATGGTAAGTCATAATAAAGTAATAAGAACAACCAAATCGCAAGCACCTGTATTTTATTTTATTTATAGGTCACATTCCAAAGGTTTTTTTTTTAATATTTCTATTGATTGGAAGTAATTTATATTTTAAATTAGAGGATGGAGCAATTAAGAGTATTTATGAAAATTTTGAATAATTTTACAACTAATGAATTATCTTAATTTATATGAATCAATCAAACATAACATGTATAGATAAGGGAGTGCATGAACTTACTTGGGTTGACATTGGTGAGTTGACCAGAATTGGAGAAGTCACAGTTGTTTCCAGCCGGGCCTTGGGCCTTGTAGTAGGCATTCATGGCATAGGTAGCATGGGCCTGAAGATTATTGGGCTCGAAGCAGGCCCCACCAGGTTGAATGGGCCCACAATCCACCCCATGAGCACAGGCATAGTCAATATTTGCTTGAAGGGCCTGATTGGGTACGTTTGGTTTTGGTACACACCAACTTCCTCCACGTGGACCTTTTCTCTTATGATGGCCTCCTACTGGATGATGCCCTCCTTTTCTAGGAACTGGTGCTATTGGGTTTGCTGGTGCTGTCTATTAATTAATATGAATAAATTATTGTTTTTTTTAAATTACACTGCAAATAAATAAATTATAAATCATAAACAAAATCTAGATATGTTGCTGCTTGTATTTGTTGTCTAGTATTCATCTCCTCATGTCATTTTATATGTAACAACTATCTAAATTATGCAAATTGAATTGATGGTTAAAATTAGTTAAAATCAATAAATGTGTAAAAGATATTTTTTTTTCAAAACATACTCCTATTTATGACAATAATGACATTGATGAGAGAGAGAGAATATGAGTGAAAAACCGATGAGAATGGGTAGAAAAAAAAATTAAAATGAGAGACATATAATTAACTAGAGGTAAAAATAGAAAAAATGCATTAAAATTTTGAGCAAAATAAACTTTACCGCTAGGGCAATGCACCAAATTCTATTTTGCATTTTTTCAGAAAAGGTATTTATTTTTGAGTTATAAAAATTAAAAAGTATGTTTTTGACATAAAATTTTATATTTTATGTATGATATACTTAAAAAATTATAAGAAACTTGTACTTTTTTTAGTCCCTAGTAGTTACATATTACTTACTTGTTAATGAACCCTTTGTAGTGAAGGGGAGATTTAGGTTACCTCTAATAATGAGTCAAAATTATAAATGAGATGTCCTATTTAGACTTTAGAAAATAATTTAATTTATGATATATGTGTTAATATTTTAAATTATAGATATGTTTGAGAAGAGAGTATTTCATGGTTTGAATTAGCAATTCTTGAGTTTTAATATCACACTATTTGAAAATAACATAGTCCAAATCAGCAAAATTAACATCTTCAACTGTAACTTCAAGTTCTTTTCAGACTTTGGGAACCAACAATTATAAACAAAACAAACTCAAATGGCCAAAAACCACCAATTTTAAAGTTGATGGATCAAAACTAAAATTGGGTGAAATTTCAATGATAAAAAGTGGTACTACCACCATTAAGTTCATTACATATTGAGCATGCCACATAAGCAATTTAATGGTGTTAACACTACGTTAACAAAATTAACACCGTCAACTGCATCTTCAAATCCTTTTTAAACTTTAAGAACTAACGATTATAAATAGAGCAAACTCAAAAGAACAAAACTATTAGATTTAGAGTCAAGGGACCATAACTAAAATTGGGTAAAACTTGAAAGATTAAAAATGATATTAACCGTAATAAAATGTAAGGGGGCTCAAGTTCGGAGTTGGACTTTGCCAGTGGAGCCTTTTATGCTTAAGTGAGCTTTTAAGCTCGAGTCCATGAAAAGCTGATTCTTTTTAGAGCCGGTCTTAGCTTATTTTCTCAACTCTAATCTAAGTATAAACTTACACATTTAACAATACTTTATTTATTATAAAAAATAATTAATATGAAAAGATACCGGTCTGTTGCCCATGATTCCAGCATCGTAGACCGGTGTCAAGTCCGGTCGAAACAACCCCCAATTCCTCTCAGCGGTTGGACCGGGTTTTTGATCCTCATCGAACAACGCAAAAATGTAAGTCTCAAACTGCCGATTTGGCATCAATGGTGTTCCTCTCTTAGAAGCGACATGCCTCACGAGCTGACTATTATACGTCGCGGCATTGTCCAGACTGCAGATTGATGGGTTATCACAATTAGAAGGCCAGCCCGTCTCGCCGACGGCCATGCCCACGTCGGCATACCCAACCGCCATCATTGCAGAGTGGACGGCGTCGAGGAGGGCGTCGAATTGATTCGTGTAATGGCGGTGTGTGAATGGGTCAAACAGGGAAGGGTTGGGCTTGAAGAGAGCAAAGTTAACATTTTTGGGATCTAAGCTGAAGTAAGGGTAAGGATTGACCATGAAAGGTGTTTTGGTTTGCCTCAAGAAATCAAGCATCGGCTTTAATATGGCCTCTGAGTATACTGCCCTGAATCTTCCTGTGCTTGGTGGTATAACTGTGTCCATGATTATCAACGAGTGGGCTGTGGTAATCTGAACCATAATTCATCACAATCAAATCAGTTTTGATTCATCTCTTTGATTTGCTAATGAAGCGGGTTTTACTACATTTATCAATTACTTACCATAATATCAGTAATTCCCTCAGCTTGAAGGGCATCATGAAGGGACTTCATGGCAGGTACGAGGTTCTGCAACATGCTTTGATCTCCCCAATGAAGCACTTCGCTGCCCACGAGAATGTAATTGATCTTCGTCGCTGGGTGAAAAGGTTTGATTTTGTTGACAACCCATTGGCGTGCGAAATTCACATCGGCAAGGGATACAATGTCCCCGTTGGGGGCCGTGACGGCGACGGTGATCCCCGTATTAGCGAAAGCTTGTATGAAATCTGGATTCACGTCGAAGAGCTTAACGGCATCAATTGTGGTGTTCGTCTTGAGAAAATTCGCGACGGTTGCCGGTGGCGGCAGGTTGTCTCCGAGGGTGCCATAGTTGACACCGATGGCATTCGCGGTGGCGATCAAGCAGAGAAACAGAAACGAGCTAAGAATAAGGCTATCCATGGCCATTGCTTTTTCCCCCCTTCAAATTCCCATGTTATTTTTGGTGTTTAAAATGGTAATTAACCAAATTTGTTTAATGTTAGAAGAAATTACAACGGAGGGTTTAAATAGATAGCGATATATTCGCTTTCGAATGCCCAGTTATTCAATGGGTTGGTGAGTTGTTGGGTTGGAGTATAAAGTAGCGACAAAAATAGTCTATAATTTTCAATTTATGCGAAAAGATAATGCAAGTTTTAACAATTTTTTCTCACTAATTTTAGACTGATTTTGACTAATGAATGATAAGTAGGGCTATTAAAAGAAAAAACTGATATAGTGAAGCAAATTTTTTTTAGGAAAAATTACTCAAACTTGCTTAAAAAAATTTCAGTTAAAATATACTTTTAGTCCTTTATATTTGCATTAGATTTATTTTAGTTCTTTAAGTTTAAAAAGTGCACTTTCAGTCTCTTAAATTTAACGCTGTTACTCTCTCTTAACGGAAATTGCTAACTCATCAAACTTAATGCCGTTATTTTAAATCTTTTTTATTTTACACAATTTAAAATATCAAATTTATTATATTATTAAATTAAAATTAAAATGTAAGTATGCTTTATCAACGCTTTATTGCATAGTCATCAATTAAATTTGATGAGTAAGCAATTTCTGTTAAGAGAGACCAATAACGTTAATTTTGAGAGACTAAAAGTGCACTTTTTAAACTTAAAGGGATAAAATGAAACTTGACGCAAATATAAAGGACTAAAAATATACTTTAACCAAAATTTTCACCCAGGAACAATGTTACCTTGCAAGTTTTTTTTGGGGTTCAAAGTTGCCCCCAAAGTATTATTGCTCATATTATCACTCCGGAGAAATGGAGCAATATTATCACTCAAGAGAAATGGAGTAATATTACTCGTTTCTGTTAAAAAATGATGATGATCCTCCTCAATTTTCAAAGGTCAACATTGGGCTTGTTTGGTAAGTCAGTTAGGAGAACGGACACAGATTCTGATGTAAATATGTGAGAGGAATTTGTCGGTAAGCGCAGAAATGTCTTTTGGATGCCCAAACGGGTTATCCAAACAAGCCTATTAGCTTTTTGATGGGGGCGGGCAACATTAATACATCTGAAACTTTCGGACGACATTGATCACAAAAGACTTTTATAATAAATTTGAAGTTTAACCCAAAAATTTAAATGCAACACAAATGCTTAAAATAGATTTCAATTCTCAAGCCCCATAAATATAAATTTTTTTAAATAATTAAATATGTTTCAAACACCATTACTAATATCCTTATTTTTCCCAAAAAAAAAACAGAGAAGGGCATTTTAGTAATATTGCATGAAAACATTTGTTTTTGGGTTGAATAGTGAGAATATTATAAAAAGGTAAAAGACTGATAACAAACAAGAGTCTAAGAAATAATCAGCAAAGGATGAAATAGAAAATGACACAGTCGAAACTACATCTAACCAAATAAAAAACAACTATCTCATCTAATCCCTGATGATGGATGGGAGATTAGCCTTCTCGTAGGGGCTTCTTGAACCTCACGAGCATCAAAAGTTGGAATAGCAGATAAGGAGACTAGAGAGTGGTGGTTCTAGGACCCACACCAACAGGCGTAGGATGTCCTGCACAATTCCTCTGCTTCTCCATTCGATCAATTCGAGATGGTTAAGGATGACACTTTTTCTGTAGTAAGAGGCAGTCAGTCTCGAAGATGACCTTTTCGTGGCTCATATCTATGGCTAGCATCAAAGCCCTCTTTAAGAATTGACCTTGGTCATCCCTACATAATATACCAACTCCTGTTGACATGCGTTATCTTTGAAATTGCCATTACAGTTCACTTTTGTCCGTTTGGTGGTGGAACCCAATACGGGGAATTAGGGCCGTTATGGGACTCATGAAGGAAATAGTTCAGTATTTAGATGATATGATGAGAATGAAGATTCATCTGAAGAAGAATAACTTGAAAAAATTTGCAGTTTAACCTCACTTGTAAGCATTGTACAGGTCGGATTTCCTCTCTTGTGACAGGTTGAAGGAGCTGAAGATTCATCTGTTCTGTTATTTTTGTCTCAACATATTTTTTCCCCTCGTCCATAGGCCTTCGGCCTAAGCTTTGAAACAGATATTGAAAAAATTGGGTTATGGTGGAAGATATGTCTTCTTGCTTGGCACCTTTTTTGTATTTTAGATCACTTGTGTGCAGGATTCAGAGCAATTTTTTTAAATGACTCTGGCTCCCAAAGTTTTCGTAGGCTCAAATGAAAACCATTTTAAAATCTGTAAACCATTTATAAATCTGTAAACTCATTTCTCCCAACGGAGTCTCAAACAACAAGAGGATGAGATTCTTTTTGATAAATGATTTATTTTGGGAAAGCACTGTGTTTCGAAAATAGAGTTTATAGGATTTAGATACGCTTCCTCACGTACCATCAAACTCTACAACACACAATATATATCCCTAAGATTCTAGAAATTAAACCAATGAATTGGTGAATCAACCTTCTCAGTAGTGAACTGGCAGGGATTGGTGGAAACACTAGAGCACTCGGACGGACGGCCTCTGCATTATCTGACTCACATGCTGTGCAAGCAATGGGACAAAGCCAGGTTTGGAGCAGAAGATGATGTAGACAAGCCTTTGGATATTGCATTCTGAGTGCAGAGAAAGCAGAAGCTATATATGTTGTTGGAAGTTGAATCAGTTCATAGGCTCTTCTCATGTCCATCTTGCAACTCTCAGCCTCAGTTGATCAAGTCATTGTTCCTCCCCCTTCTTCATGATTGATTCTGTTGACCTTTATATATATATATATACATATATAATAGGGTAAAGTAACAAATATAGCATTGATATTATTTTTAGGTGCACTTAGAACAATAATATTTTTATTTTGATGTAATTTTACCTTCATATTTTTAATTTGGTGCAATTTCATCTATCCCTAACTTTAGTTAATTCTTTTAGGGAAATTAATATTTTAGCCCATAACTTTTAACTTACTTATAATTTAGTCTCTTAAACTATTTTATAAAATGAAGGTAATGAAAAATGAGCTTCAAAGTCCCTCAACAATTTTTCATGATATTCTAGAAATAATGTTTATTTACAAAAATCATCCATTTATGGTCAAAAGGCTACATGTTCTTTTAAGACTAGTTTAGCGTCAGAAGAATGAAAATTTTTACTGTATCAAAATTTCCGGAAACAACCTCTACGCCTCAATTTTTCATTGTGTCTTAATTTCAAAATAAGACAAAACATAGATTTGATAAGAAAATAGCTTTTTCAAAATCTAGGTTTCAAATCGAGGTTTTGTATATAAAATAACTTTTCTAAAAAATGTGAGTACTTAGACAAAACATAGGTTTTAGGGTAAAACCTAGGTTTTGAAACCAAAACTAGGTTTTAAAAATAGAAGCCAAACAAGCTCTAATAAACATTGATTCATCATAAGTGTCACAGCTTTCATATTTATGGTGGACTTTGGATGACATGGGTTGGTTTTGAGAGCTCAACCTACTTAAAGATAATGGGTTTAGGTTGACATTCTGTCATTCTACTTGGGTGCAACTTTCCAACCCATATCGTCTGGCCTGTGAGTTGAGGCGAGCTAGACCACAATTTATGATTGACCTACATTTTTGAACTTTCGTTGTAACATTAAATAAACTCAAAATTGCACCCACAAATTATTTTGGGATGTTGAATGCCAATGAAAAAATATTTCATAGTATTTGGTAAATGTTAACGGGATAGATTTTTGGGATTTAATAAGGGAAAAATAGCTTCTAAAAAAATATTTTAAGAGTAACATAGCACCTCAAAATATTTTAAAGGCAACATTGAAACATGAATTACTTTAGGATGCTAAGTGTTTCATTTAAAATATTTTAAAATGTTATATGCACAGTTTATCCCATCATATTAATTCAAGGGATTTCATTCAAATAAGGGACTCGAAACCATAGTGTCATCATTTTCTGATAGACTACTTGTAAACTAAATTTTATCATTGACATATTTATGAAGAGTCATGCGTGACTAATTACTCTAGGCAATATTCATAAGAGCATTTTGGGAAGGATAAAGAAAAAGCACACAAAACTTTGTTGAATAGTCAAAAAAATTAATGAAAAACGTGCTTCAATCAGCCATCCACTTTTCTTTCCCTTTTTTAAATTAAATGCCACTCATTGAATATTATAAGTTTGACCGAGTCAAACAAAGAAATAGTCAGATTTGAATATCATACTACGAAATTCAGCTATGGATGTAGATAAAATTCAGAAAACTTAATATGATTCAAACATTTACCAACAGTGACGTGAACAAAATAGCATTTGAAAACCTGTTTTATAGAATATTTGGTATATATAAAAATAATAGTATTTAAAAAACTTTACAAGTTTCTTTTGAACTTTTCTAAATTATATGAACGTTTACTCCATTTTTAAAAACTTCAAAGATTCACAGTAGAAATTAGAAATAAACTGAGCTACTGAACAATTTGCTAACATAGAAACAAAATGTATGTAATGCAATACAAATTCAGAAATGCTTGCAGTTTTCTCAATTATAGGTATTAGTCCTTATACTCATAATTTGTTAATTTACAAGAGAAATAATGTTAGTAACTATCGGCAACACCTTCATTTAGCATAAATCTAAAAAATTCGTGAATATCTAGAAATAAAAGCAAGATGCTACTTCAAGTATGGAGAAATAAGATAGAACTTATGATGGAAACTACATGAAAATTATTATATGGCAACTGGATGGTAATTACCTCTCATCAAGACCAAACGAGTTCCAAGATAATTATTATATGGCAACTACATGACAACCACTCATTACACTGACCAGGAACCTATTTGCAAGTCTGGTTGGTAATTTACCCTTCACAACTGATGATCATGTGAAAAACGTACTGCAAGCTTGAGAAGTGTCCAGACATCTGATCATTTTGTTTTGCCTTGACATGTAACATAATAGATACTTGTCAGGTATACTGAAACTTGGTCATTAATGAAATAACGGAATATTTTAATTTGTAACTGGTGGTTTTTTAAATAGAGAGAAGTCCATTATATTTTTACAAAACTTCAAACAGAGAAGCCTTTATAATTTGGTGCATGACACTGTATGTAATATTAAATTTAGGAAGGGATCAACTTAGAAGCGCATATGAAGCGAAAATTTAATAGGAGGGAAGCACTATGAGCTTGGCAAGTTTTTAGGATCAAAGCCAGTGAAATCTGCAATGATGGAACAAACCGTCAAATCAAATAAAATCAACTCCACAAATTAGAGATCTAAATTCAGAAAGACGAGATACAAAATCAGTAAATTAGAGCTCTAAATACTGCCAGCAGCTTCAACTCATTAGGATATTCTAATTCCATCATGATGCCAAGATACATAAAATACAAATAACAACATAACACAACTTAGGAAGACGACATCAACATCATCACTTCTCAATACATTGCCTGCAACTCTGTTAAGCAGAGTTTAAAAAAAAAAAAAGGAACACCCTGGAAGATAGCATATAGTACCAAAATTTCCTTGACCAAAAAATACAAGGCAAGGAACGTACGATGGGACAATATAAGCATTACAAACTCTAGGAAAGAATAATGCAGATGGACCCGGGACATCGTATTTGGGTTCAACTACAGTCCAGAAACGCAACGCACAGCTAGACGCTGGGGGCAACAAAACTAAAGCAATAAAGGACTCAACAATTGTGATGCATTGAATAAAAATTTTATCACCATAGCATGGCTTATTGCAGCTTATGAAGCCTATAAGAACCTGTTGTAGTGTGTTGTTTGTGAATCACACTTGTTAGGTTTCTGAGGGAAAAAATCGTGGGGAAAAAGAAGAAAACGCCGCAAAATCTTCAGTCTCTCTCTCTCTCTCTTGAAGGCCAAAATCTGTACATCTCAAAGATGCCTGAACTTGGAGTACCACCATCTGTCAGGCTTCATCATCCTCCAGTTATTTTCAATGTTTCTGGGTTTCAAAATTCGCTCTGCTTCCATTTCTGACTGTGGAGAAGACTGCAGCTTCTTCAAAAGTCCACAGCACTGCTTGTGGTTGAACAAATTTTTATTATCATCGATCATGATATTGTCTTCCAAACGTATGTATCTTTGGTAAGGTGATTGCCACTTGGCCAGCAAATATGCTAATGATCTCCAAGGTGGAAGAGGCATAGAATGCTGTTTCAATGAAGCTCTAGCAGCATCTACCATTATTCCAAGAAATTGTTTCAGTCTGGAGAAGGAACCCACGTAAACAACTGGGAGTGAATTTAATACCCTTTCATATGAATCAACAGCTCTAGCTATTTCAAAGTGGCTCCGGAAGTCAATATCAATAATCAAACGCTCAGAGGTTCCAAAATTATCACCAACAACGTCAATGTATTCATTATCACCTGTGTAACAATTGAAAAGAGAAAATATCAGCTGGAAGCACAAGCAAGAGAATGCCAATGGTCAAAAGCAATTGATTATCGAGTTCAGTAGACCAGGCAAAAGTAAAATCAAGATCCACAAAGATATCATAAACATTGTTAGATCACATACCTCCAGGAACCTTGCCACTAGCTTGCCATTTGGATGTACAAACTCCAGCATCGTAGCCAGAAAGTCTCAGTAGCTTCACTAAATAGAACCTGATACAGCTGGCATAACATGGACTAGAATTGATGGATCGAAGGTTGATCTTGTTCATTGACAATATAAGAGAATGAACCACTGATAGCAAGTCACTCTCATACTGAACCGCTGAAAGTTTACAGATCTGTGCCATGAGAGATAACAGACAATCAGTGATATTGTCAAAAAGCTTTTCCTTC
>JANTPZ010141040.1:0-20639 GCA_025593235.1 Vachellia pachyceras | reverse complement strand
ATGTTTAGTCCACCAACGGCGGTGTTGTTGGTAAATTTCGTTTGGAGAGACTTCTGGAAGAGTCCAGTCGTCTATGTTTTGATTAATGTCTTGAAATTGTATTTCTTCTGAAAAAATGTTTGGGTTTTTGAAAGAAGAGGAGTGTGCCATGTTTGTGTTATGAGTGTTGTTTGAAGAAGACACTCCGATTCAGAAAGTTTCACTTCTAAACCGTGTTTCCACGCACGATTTTGAAGGTGCAGCAACTCCATTCGTTTGCCTCTTTCATCCCATTTGAATTATCACCCAATCGAATGAGTTCATGACTCATTCGAATGATACGTTCGAATGATCCGTTCGAATGAGTGGTAATACTTATTCGATTGAATGAATCTTGCAGAGACTTTCTAAACCGTAGTACTTAATAAACGGTTTAGAAAGTTTCACTTTTAAACCGTGTTTCTACGCACGGTTTTGAAGGTGCAAGTTTTCCAGCTGGTACCTTTCAAACTTTCTAAACGCTTTTCTGCGTACGGAGTAGAAAGCCTTAACCTATCAAATCGTCCGCACCGAGCTATTGCATTAAATGCCTCGGTCAGTCTCGCCCTCACTATGCTCATATATCCACAGACATACCTTACGTCTCTTGCATCCTTGCTTCAGAGGAAACTTTCTGCAACCTTCTAGTCTGTCAAAGTTCCTCTTCACAATGAACTTCACTCATATTAACATGGTGGAACAAACTAGCCACAGCGACAGCCAAAGTTGCCCCACCACCATTTCCTCATGTAAGAGTTGTACAACATTGAAGAACCTATCCAAACAACAAAAGGATGGGCAGAAGAAACCGATTGAATTTGATAGATATTAGAAGCCTATCAGAAAAAATGCCACCAAATATACCAGTTACATTGTAGTCCTAGTGCGCACAAAGGCAACCATCTTGAAAGAGGAGTAGAGCAAAATCCCAAACCATGCAAAGAACGATATATGGGACACACTCCGGGTATAACAAGTTTTAGACACGCCTTGCAAGTATTTTTTAGTTATGATGTTCTTTTTCTAACACGTCAAAAGGTAACCATTGCATTTACAGTCCACGTACGAGGTACCTGACGATGCGACCTTGAAGAAGAAGACAATGTCATTCTGTTGCACCTGGTGGAGGGCGTTCAAAACACACCTGGCTCATATATATGTCCATATTGATGTCGAAGCTGGTGAACCATGCCCTACTCCCTGTTCCAAGTACCCGGCCACTTGGGAAGAATTTTATAGGATTTGGACCACTCTAGAAGCTTTGGTAACTTCAGTTTATGTTCACTTTTATTTCTCACATTTTTTCATTCCAAAGATTAATTGACTGTGACGTTTAACCATTTCATAAATATGACTACAGGCTAAAAAGGCTATCCATCCAAATTGGTCGGAAGAATGACTGCCCTCACACAATGTCTCGAGGTGGCTATGCTAAGGCTGAAAAAGACATGATGGAGGCCAAGAGGAAGAGGTTGGAGGAACAAGCTGAATCCGATCCTTCCACCACATATACTCCACCTTCTCTGATACGTCGAGAAGATCGCTGGAAGTATGCCCACCAAAAAAGAAGTGGGCAGTACACAAGCAAACGTGCTCAAGAAATTGCTGATAAGATTGTAAGTATGATATTGTTTGCTTTAGTCACATGACTATATGAAATCTTATAATATGCTATATATGACATAGGAGGTACTTAAACAGCAAGAAGCAGCCGAGACCTTCAAGCCATCCTGGAGGAACGATGTTTTGGCAGCTGCTGTGGGCAAACCTGATTGTTCGGGCCGTTTGAGGCGAGGGCAGAGGCAGAAGTGACGTTCGAAGTGAGGTTGGATGCTCAAATGCGCGACGCCATGGACGCTCAAATGCACGAGGTCATGGAACGAATGGACAGATTGATGTAGACCAATGCCGAGATAGCACCTGAAGTGTAGACCCAGCCATCCTCAGAGCTGACTCCGAGAGAACGGGTCCTTTTGATGGCGCATAACATTTCCTTTGGCCCCGTCGTATTGACAATGCCGAGAGACATTGTAGGGATGGACATGACGGTATACCTTGAACAGGATGACTTAGTGTCCCTTCTGGGTCGACGAGAACAGCTGATTGTTGCAGTTGTCCAAGTTTTCCTGATGTAAGACTCCTTTTGACAATTAGTTGTGAACACAATATTTTATTCTGCACTGAATCCTTTCTTCGTAATAGGTACATGCAGAGACAATTGGTTTCATCCGGGATGAACCATAAAATTCATTCCTCTGCCCAATCCATACCCAGGAGAAAGGGAACACTACTCACTTAAGATTCAAATACATGTATAACAGGATCATGGAAAGAGGAATTGAGTGCCTTATGGTGCCATACATCCACGGATATTTACATATTTAGTGTTTCATATCATATTTGATTCGAATGATTTGGTATATATCCTCTGATGCATTGAAATTCTGTGATCCCTTGTAGGGAGCACTGGCAACTTGTACTACTATACATGAGGACTAATAACATCATGTTCTTGTGCTCCCTTCACCAACCTCCTGGGAAGGAATTGAAGAAGACAATGGATATGTACGCTTTCTTGTGTGTTAGTAATACTATGCCTTTGAGTTCGTTCACCTGAGACCATAACGTTGAATTGTTGGTGATAGGGCTATAAGGGCATACCACATTGACCATCTGGGTAAGGCCCAGCATCAGGTGGTAGACCCGACCTAGCACACACCAAAGGTACGTACATTATGCTTGTTTCTGAGCATGAAACCTTGATGCTTATTTTTTTGGTATATAAATTTTAGGCAGGGGTTGGGCTCAGCCTTGATGCTTATGATATTGCTATCAACCTGTTCTCTTAATACGAAGGCAGCCTAAGTTGTCCAATTTATGTGGGTTATATGTGCTGAGACACATATAATGTCGTATCCTTACGGACGACTGACTTTACTGAAGAGGTATGCTATTTTTCAGTTTTCAATTATCGTAATGGATACTTGATGATTTACACAATTCCTTTAATAATGCAGATGTTTCAGCTTGAAGAACCCTTTCCCGAAGAGGATATTGACAACATACGTGACCGTTGGTGTCAATTCTTTCTTCAATCACTACAAATCTTGACCTGAAAATGTTAATTTTCTTATTTCATTCTTCTGGACATTGGTGAAGAAATTGTATATGATAAACAAGTAAAGAATGTATATACCTACTTGTAAATGTATCTTCATTGGTGCCAATTCAAGTTCATTGGTGAAATTTCTATCTTCATTCATGTTAATGTACATTGGTGTTAATTTCATTGGTGCAAATGTAATTTCATTGGTGAAATTTGTATCTTCATCCATGTCAATGTACATTGGTGTATTTTCAGTACCTTGTACACGAACACGACCACAAGAATGCTGAATATTGTATCAGGCATTTATGTACATACGGTGTAGAAAATTCAACCATGTGATATTAACTGCGGTGTAGAAAGTCTCTTGTAACTCATTCGAATCATTTATCAGCCTCATTCGAATCAGGTGGCCTCATTGAAATTAGGAGGTTTTCTTTCTAAACCGTATTAACTTTGAATCAACGTTTGACTCATTCGAATGCTTCTTCAGACTCATGCAAATGGATGCCTCAGCATTTGATATTAGAATCAAGGATGACACGTAAGGTTTACAATTGTAGGTTCTACACCCAATACGTTAACAACGGTTTAATAAGGTCTCTTTTTAAACTGTTTTTCATATATACAGTGTAAAAAGGGACTTACCTTATTCTCTTTCGATTCATTACTCAGCCTCATTCGATTTAATGGTTCAAACGAATGAAGTCAATTTCTAAACCGTATTTCATATCTGCGGTCTTGTAAATATCAAAGGACTCCTTCGAATGTGTCATGTTCATCATTCCAATGTATGCCTCTACCACAGACTTAATATATACTTGCAGAGTTGAAGTGAGGTAATGGAGGAGATGACGCGCGGGAATTGCAGCGTACCTATGTTACGAGGAAGCTATTCAAGAACACCCATTGGAGAAATTAGAGTTTGGGGATGAATTAGATAAACTGTGGGTTGAGGCGAACATGAAGGACGATGAAAGTGACGAAGCAGCCATGACAAAGCATTCATCAAAGTCCATCATCAGCTTCCATCGTCCATCATGTTCGCCTCAGCCCACAGTTTATAAGTTCTGAATCTTGGTTGGAGAGATTTATAAGTTGGAGGATGTTCTGAACTTTATGGCTACGAAGATTTCAAGAGAAGTAACCATTCACATGAAGGACGATGAAAGTGACGAAGCAGCCATGACAAAGCAGTCATCAAAGTTCATTATCAGCCATAACACTGATGACTGCTTTGTCATGCTGCTTCGTCACTTTCATCGTCCTTCATTACTTGAAGGAGTCTTCACTCCGCATTTGTTACAATGAAGACGGTTGAGGATGCAAATGCAGCAACTGAGAAAGCATTTATAGAAGGGAAAGGGAAAATGAGTGTTAGGCCATTGTGGACTCATTTACTTTATGTTTTATGGTAACATTCGTTTCTTAACCCGCCGTTTCACATTCTACACCTATGGAGAAGAATCGAGAAGACATAGGAACAAGGAGAAGGAATCTCTCTCATTCGAAATGCCACAAAGTACTCATTCGGATGTATAAGGTTACACATTCCACACCGAGGCATGCTACGTTCGGTGTAGAGTGATCATTTGTGAGCTTTCTAAACTGAACTAACTTTGTGCGCTGTAGAAGTTCCCCGATTCGCATTCGAATGACCTCTGTGCATAATTCAAATGTATCTAGGGCAGGCATTTCTAAATCGAGGCGCGCTACGTTCGGTGTAGAAAGCCCGGAGTCCGTAATCCACCATAAGCATATGCACATTCGAATTAATTTTCTAAAACCGTCAATATTTCACTTGTGCGGTCTAGAAAGTCTCCACTAACTCATTCGAATTCACACCTCTTCAACCCTCCCTCGTCTTCTACTCATTCCATTTACTAACTCAGTCGATGTACAAATATGGTCTCCATCATTCGAATGAGAGATAGAGCAAAATCGAATGACTGAAGCGTACTCACTTTATATAAAAACGACGATTTACAAAGTATAATTCGAATAAGCTCTTTTAGCATTCGATTTTGCCACTGTAACGTACTCACTTTCTAAACCGTATACGGCAACGACGGTTTACGAAGTATAATTCGAATAAGCTCTTATAGCATTCAATTTTGCCACTGTAACGTATTCACTTTCTAAACCGTATACGGCAACGACAGTTTACGAAGTATAATTCGAATAAGCTCTTATAGCATTCGATTTTGCCACCTGTCTTCGTGAATGTACACATTTGGAGATCTTTCTCCGAATGACAGTGCATTATCTTGAAGTCTACGCCGTATTTTGCTAACATCGGTTTAGAAGGACGACTTTCTAAACCGTTTCTAATATATTCGAAAACAGTGAATGCAACATGGGCAGGCATTTCTAAATGTGCTAAGTCCGGTGTAGAAAGCATCACGTAAGTGTGCACGGCCATGCTGCTGTTTCATGGGTAGTGAGGACATTTCCTTTAAACTTGGGTAAAGACGTGCGAGGAATTATTATCTGTCAGTGATTTAAAATTTTGAATCACCTTTTTGGGATTCACTGTTTTCGAGGTACTTTTCCCATCATTTTCCCTAAAAACATATGAGCCAGCAATAAAAATCCAGAAATATGTCAAAAATATTTGGTGTTTCAAATGAAATCATTAAATATGTGAAAAGGTTTATTGAACTTGCTTGTTGGAGCGTTTATAAAAGTGAAATACACGTTTAATAGTTTTTTTACGTAAAATGAGATAATCTTCTACACATATTTATCTTAACTTATGTAAAAACACTACTCCAATCTCAACGAGTAGGTTGTGTTATAGTCTTGGGGTTCGTAACGTCTTAGATCACAGACTGGGAGCGTGGCGAACACACAATCATTGTACAGCATAGAGAGCTAATATATTTGGGCTGACGAAAACGCCCCTCTTCTCTATAACAATCCCACGCCTGAAATAAGAATGCCTCTTTGGTCACTGGTTTCCTTGAAGTGCAAGTGCTCCAAGTGCTCACGACAAGAAACTTCTTCCTCTTTCCTTTTTCCCTAAAGATAAAGAAGCGAAAGGAAAATCTTCTGGTAAACGTTCGAGCTCCGAATTTCTGACATCTCCAACCTGTCTGTTTCCTTCTTTGGCTGCTGCAGAGGAGGAAAGGGAGAAAATGGGAGTCGGAACTAGTAACTTGGTAATCAAATGGATCAACTTTTTCACCATGGTATGATTCTGTTTCCTTTCTTCATTGCGTCTTTCTGCATGTTATATAAATTGATTTTTATGCTTTAATAACTATTCTGAGCTGCCTTTTGGAAACATGCCCTTTTTTTGCGTAACCCTCTTCTGTTTTGTTTTAAAATCCTCTCTAACTGGGTTTAGCTTCCTCTGCTGGGAAGTTCGTTTGGACTTGTTCCATTTTCCCAGTTCGATTTTTTCTTTCTTTCTCCACCAATCAATGCTGCTTATTGGATCAAATGATGTCCAGGGGTCTTATCATTGCTGTTGCTTATTTACTTTCATTTACGGCTGAACGTGTTCAAAGCTACGATTTTTAGATGCTTCCTTTACTTATGTTTACATTTTCTTTCTCTAGCTAGTTTATGTTGTTGTTGGTAAGTTAGAAAAGAAATGTTGATGAAAAATGGTATCAGACACTATTTCATGAGGTTTACAGCTGATAGAATTTGGACATAAGTAGTACTTGTTCTTTCTTTCTTTATTTATTGGTTGACGCTTAACATTCTCCTTGTGCAGCTTTTAGCTGTTGCCGTAATAATATTTGGAATATGGATGAACAATCATCATGATGGCTGCAGGAAGTCTCTCACTCTGCCAGTGATAGGCCTTGGGGCATTCATCTTCATAATGTCAGCCTTGCTTTTCTTATTAACTTTATTATCATGCTTTGGTTTGAATATTTCTTCTTGTGGATTGTCCTCTAATCCAAGTTTTTTTAAATTTTATAGATCTGTAATTGGTTTCTTTGGTGCCCTGAAAAACAGCTCTAAATTGTTATGGGTTGTATCCTTATCAGATGAATATCTATGATGATTAAATGCATTTCTAAATTTAATCTTGAACCATGCTTTTGGAAGAGAGTGACATATTCTATTTTTCCTTTTTTTTAATGCACTATATACAGATATTTGATCTTGCAGTGTACAAATGCACTGCCACTTACCAAAACCTTAAAGAATTTTATTTTAGATTCTCGTTTCTGGTATCATCCTTGACATTTCACTTGCAGTATCTGATCACACTCTGCTTCATCTTAATAGCTATTCTGGTCTTCACTGTATTGGCGTAAGTATACAAATTCTTTGACCACATTCTTGTTGGTGTATATGTTATCCTTTTGGTTCTTACAAGTTGTCCCTGCATTTACATTAGTGCGATAGCTTGATGCCCATATGGTTTTTCTGCAATTAGCATGTCTCAGCAGATTTACTTTCTGATTAAAAAAAATTCCTTTGCTGTCTTAATTCTTAAATGGTTTATTCATTAATTAGGGATTGAGGACTTGATATGGGACTCTTTATTAGTTTTGCGCAACATCTGATCTATTTGTATTTATTTTCAACATTACTGATTTCTCAGAGTTGTAAACAAGTGTAACATATAGAGCTAACACAGATAATTATATGTATTTAGTCTTAAAATTGAATTTTCAAGGAGCTTGGTAAATTCCTCTCAATAAAAGTGAAGCATGATAATCTCAATTAATTATATGCTAGAGTTTTAAATGCAATACATATCTAATGAAGAGTTGTCAAAATTAGGCAAAAGTACCTTAAAATTTGCATGTGTGCTTCATTATTTTTGTTCTCTGTTGTCTCAGTTGTACCACAGCTTGGCTCATTTGGATTTTGGATACTTATTTGTGTCTTGTAATCTCATTATTGTGTCAGGTTCATTGTGACTAATAATGGATCAGGTCACAGTGTGGCTGGCTTGAGGTAAGAAGACAAGCACTTCATATCTATATCTATATATCTACATATTGACATAGATATATAAGCCAACTGCCTCTTCGGAATGCGGGTTCAACCCTGCCCCAAGTGTGACCTTGTACTGGTAAAAAATATAGATATATACTTCATTATGGTCCTTCAATTTTGTAGTTAACTGCATATTGATGATGTGTTTAAGTTATTACTGTTACTGCTTGACTACAACAGAAGAAATGCCTTATCTTGTTAGGTACAAAGAGTATCAACTGGAAGATTATAGCTCATGGTTCATCAAACAAGTTTGTAGCCAACCTAGAGGACGAAAGCTAATGTTTGAATCTAACAGTAAAAATTCAACAACCATTTGGTTGATCTGTTCCTTTTGTTTGTAGTTGAACAATTCTCATAACTGGGCTCGCCTGAGGAGTTGTCTTGTTAAATCTGAAGACTGCAATAAGCTATCAAAAAAATACAAGGTCCACATGCTTCTATCATGTTACTGAATTTAACCCTGTTATGATCTGCGTGAACGATTCTCATTTTGTCTCTTTCTGATCTTCGCATTTTACAGACTCTTAAAGAGTATAAATTAGCCAAATTGTCTCCGATCGAGGCTGGCTGTTGCAGACCACCTTCCCAGTAGGTTCCATTTGCCTTCCTTTCTCAAAGATTTCCTTGTCGACAACCATCATAATTGAATATTACTGACATTATTCTGTGTAACTCAGATGTGGATATCCTGCTGTAAATGCATCATACTATGACTTGACCTATCATCCAGTTAGCCTTAACCATGACTGCAAACGATACAAAAACTCTCGGACTGTCAAATGCTATGACTGTGATTCTTGCAAGTAAGCATGCTTATCCATCCCCTTGGCCAATATTCCAACTCTTTAGATGAACAAGTTAACCGGCTACACTTGTGTTTTCTTTATTTTATATTTCCAGGGCCGGCGTCGCACAATACATGAAAACTGAGTGGAGAATCGTTGCAATATTTAATGTTGTCTTATTTGTTGTGTTGGTAAGACATTCCTGCACCTTTTGTGAGAATCATCAAATTATTTCCAAGGAAAGGTCTAAGTTTCACTCTACATTTAGAAGAGATGGAGACAAAGTATAAAGCCATTAATGGTAGGAAAAAGCAGATCCCGTACACATTTTTGATAAAAATTATGATAAGTAAAGATTTTCTAATGATTTAACACTAAAATATTAAGCCTTTTGTAAAGGTTCTTGCATATATATACCTTGCTTCAATCCTAAATATAAGATCTAGTTTGCAATGCTGGAAGTAGTATTATATTTTCAACGAAAAAAATTCAAACACCCAAGTATTGTCCCAAGTTTAGTAATGAATAGTGCATTTCCTTACATATGCCTTAAATCTCATTTACAATGTGATGTGCCATGGCAGTCTATTGTATACTTTGTGGGATGCTGTGCAAGACGAAATGCTGCTAGGAGCCATTCCAAGGCTTAAAGGGAGAATATCTATGTGCTTCTTCGACAAAGTGCTTTTGATTATAAACGCTAAAAGTCTGAGAGATCAATATCTGCGGCATTTGGTGTGTACCTGTTAGTGACTTTATGATTCTTTTTTTTCCATTTGGTAAAAGAATTGTGTGATTTTTCTGTACCCATGAGGCCTGACTTGAAATGTTATATCATCAAAACAATCATTCTTTGATGTGTATAGAAAATTCAAATTTAGCAAACTTACTGTGCATAGAAAAGTTTAACCATCTAAAGTGTAGTTTGTGATTTATTCCCTTTGGAGGAAGAGAATAAAAAATATTTCAATTGTGATTGCTAATCGCTTATGCTTCAAATTAATTGAAGTCCATCTAAATCTGGACCTTGCAAAACCGGTGTGTGTTTTTTAAAAAAAATTGCATTACATGCAGGAGAGAACCGCTTAAATATCAACCCTTACACTGAAAGTAACACTATAAGGTTAGAATACGTGAATAAAATTTACAGATAACCAGTTTCTCTAGAGACCAAGATGCAATCAATGCACAGAGGGTAAAGCAACAAATGGGGAAAAAAAAACCCCACAATATATTTATTTTTCATTGATATTATTCTTAGGAAAAATTAATCCTTCAAGTTTTGATTCGGTTGTAATTTAGTTCTTGAATTTTGATTCAGCGCAAGTCAGTTTTTGTAGTTTTAATTCGGTTGTAACACGGTCCATAAACTTTGACTCATTGCAATTCAATTTATATAGTTTAACGATTTTTTAATTCATTTCCTATATTTTAAAAAATAAATCATTTATATAATAAAATGTTATGGGTTAAATTATAAAATAGTTAAAACTATCGGAGATGAGTTACAGTAAGTAAACTTTTAGGGATTGAGTTACGATCGAATCAAAATTATAAGGATTGAGTTATATCGAGTCAAAGTTTAAAAATTGAGTTATAACCGGATGAAAAATTGAGGGAATAAAATATTAATTTTCCTTTGTTTTTAAATTTATCAAAAGGGACTACCTTTCATCATCTCCCATCTCTCAAATGCAAGGTAGGGGTTGATCATAAGTGTAAAAATCCCCTAAACTATCTTGAGCTAACCTAGCAAAGTAAATCAGCAATCAATATCGGTCTTGCAGTTTTGTGACAATACTTGCTACGTGAACTTTTAGTTTAGTTTATTTTAAGCAATTTTGTGCTATACAAAAATTAATATGTAAAATGAATTTTATCTAAAAAATGTAAAAATACTAATTTTAAGCTAAACGAAACACCCCTTGAATCATTGCTCCTGACCTTTAATATAAAAGTTAGTTAATTTTTAAAGAAATTAAAGAAGCCAAATAAATAACTTATAAATATTTATTTGTGTTTATTAAATTATATAACAGTTTTTAAGTTAGGTAAATTGGTTTAAAGAAAAATCATAAATATAAATTCTTTAAAGTAATTTATTTAATTTTCTTAATCTCTAAAAAAAAGATCAATTAACATTTATATTAAAGATTAAAAGTAATATTTGGTTTTGTTAGCCATTTTATTGAGATGAATTTTTGTCTCATATAACGTAAAAATACTTATTTTAAGCTAAACCAAATAACCCTTAAATCATATTTGGTTTCCTCAGCGATTTTAGCCGAAAACAGAACATGTCAACACAAGGACAGAAACGCAGACAATATTTTAAGGGAAATTTACTGTTGAGTCCCATATAAGGGACTTATTTATCAAATGGTCCCAAGTTTTAAAATATTTATCAAATGGTCCCAGAGGTGTTGTCAATTTAGCTCATGGTGTTGTCAAGGGTTGTCACGTGATAGCACCATGCGCTGCATTGACAATACCATGCGCTGTATTGACAACACCTCTGGAACCATTTGATAAATATTTTAAAACTTGGGACCATTTGATAAATAAGTCCCTTATGTGGGACTGTACAGTAAATTTCCCATATTTTAAAGCGCCAGTTGAGAGCAACATCAACATTCGACATAGATTTCGGTATTGATGCGTTTATGATTTTTGTGTGTAACAAAGGTGTATAATATCACAACAACCCCTTTTAACCAGTTACACTCAGCAACAGATCAAGCCTTGTGAATATTTTTCACTCCTTCCAAGTGACCCTATCTGCCGGCTTCCTTTTGTTCTCTTGCTCAGAGTTGAAAATGTCATCAGAGATTGTCTTCCAGCTAGGCTCTCTTAAATAGATTCTTCTTCTGTATTTGAATAATTAAGGAACGGCCAGCATTTGCACTTTGCCGGTCAGCATTTCATGATCAATTCCTCGTACTAAAATTGATCATCCATATAGGGCTTCATTGAATTCTTCAAGTAGATTCATCATCAATGTCAGGATAAATTCTGGAAAAGCTCCGGAAGATGAGCATTGGTCAATTTGGTCCTCTTGGTGATCTCCTTCTTCTTCTTAGGCTTGGGCTTGGTAGATATGCCCTGGACTTGTGCAGCACTCCTCCTCTTTGCTGTGTTGGTAGCTGGTTTCATCCCGTTCTTTTGTAGATCCTTCTCTATGTCAAGCATATCGTGAGGCAATTCGATTCCCCGGAAAAGCTGTTTTAGGTCGTCATCCACCTTAATCGGCACTCTGGGATCATTAGGGAAGGCAGTGTCTTCCCGTGCATCAAAGTTGGACAACAGCCAAATCTGCCCTGCAGCTTTCAGAGCCTGGAAAAGTACAAACATTGAATGTTAATCAAACTAGTGGAACAAATTTGATGAAACACCATTTACCAAATGACGAGTCATTGCATTGTGTCTGCTTTTTACCAACATTTAGAAACTCACTTCTCTTAAACATCAGGTATATTCTTTCTCGTATTAAATTCAATCAGATATAAGCAGCATATGAAAGGATTAGCAAGACTAGCAGTGAGAGGGAAGCTTCATGGCTTTTTTCTATTTCGAATATAAACTGAAACTTCTTTCAACCAAAAGAATTAAAAGAGATCAACAGGTATAAACCAACCCATTTTCATCTTCCAACAACAAGGTGGAGGATGATAAAAAAATACAAAAATAATCAGTAATATCATGAATAAACATAGCTAAGGTGTTAGCGCATTGGTTAGCCTCTCTATACACAAAAACAACAGACACTTGTCACCTCCTATTAATAAGGGGATGATTAATCCTAATATTACCCTGGTATGGCTGGGTTCTATTTTGGTCTCTAGTGATCATATTTATAGCTTCCACACAATCACTACAGACCTCCAGTTGCCTGAAAACCATGTCCTAGCATAAGTTCAAACCCTGTATCATTCATCCACATGAGCTATAGTGCCATGGATGAAACAGATTCATCCACATCTAACCTCACAAAACCTTGCCTAGGTGGTACCCATCTATACAAGTTTCTGTTGGAAACTCTTCCAAAGGATCTTCCATAACTGGCCTTGTGCATAAACATCGCAACTTCTAATATGAATGGCAAGAAATACTAAAACAAATTCAAGCAAGCACCATAAGAAATGCTTCCATTCCTCAGTAATTTTCATAATGTTTCAAGGACAACCAAGAGTTTTTAGGAAAATTGTATACTGATCCTACAATACCCACTAACGTGCAATGTTAATAATGTACTGCCATATTAAGCTTCTTTGAACACAACAATGAATTTACACTACTAAATTGTCCCAAAGGTTCATAGTCCAGAGAGAAGCAATTAACTTCATGAAAACAGCCTGTGTTCCCTTATTAAGCCCAAAGCAACATTAGAATTAAAGACACATCAATAATCAATGGATCTGTTTGGAAACGTGGTAGAGAAGTGCTTTTGCGCAAGCCGAGGTAAATACGTGAAGAAGATTATCTCGTTTTGCGGAAAAACACTGTTGAACGTGTTTTTGGGTGAGAGTTAAGATTTGCCAAATGGAGCCAATATCCTTGCAATATTGATAGGGTAATGTTCATCAAACAAAAAAGTAACTAGAAAATTTTTTACCTGCAAATCCTCCATCACGGTTGGGTAAGAATCCTTCAGGTCAATAACGGGAATGCCCTCTGGGAACTTACGTACCAGGTAGAGGAGCTGGCTTTTTTCCGTAAGGTCATGCTTCGACTATACCCATATACAGCGACACAATAGGATGGGTTTGTTATCATCTAAAGGAACATCTGAGCAGATGAAGGTCCAAATATGTAGATGTTACCTTGTATGAGAATCGTTCCCCATCATAGTGAACTTTGGGGTTTTTCTTCAAATTGTCAAAAACATCTTTGTTAGCCCTAGCGTCAACATAGCATGCATCATTTATTTGCTCAGGTGTTAAAGCCTGTCTGGTCTGCAAACAAGCAGGAGCATATCAACTACCATTATAAATTCATTACAGACAGCCATAACTTTACATATGGCGGACAAAAAAGACAAGCCTATCATACGTAACAAGAGATTACCATAGTAACTCTTCAAATCAGTGTTCTATTAAAGAAGTTTGGAAATTTCTAGCATTTGACAACACATAATGCTAAATACAATTTATCATAGCAAACATACTTGCTAATCACTTTTCTATGCCTCTCTTTTCTGCATCCCCATGACAAGTTACCCAATAGAAGAAATGTCTTTTTTTTTTTTTACAAGGAAAAGTTTATCATACAGTTAATTGTCAACTCTAGGCTCTAGCAACTCAAGAAGTTTACGATTTTGCAATAACGTGGACACCATAAAGGATTCAATTTTTATTTTTTCCAAAGCTTTTATACCAGTAATTTATTTATTAACAAGTGACAGTAGTTGTTGCAAACTTAACAAGGTAAAAGATCAATATTTGGGCATTGAAGCAGGAAGAAAATGCAAAAAGAGGTAGTTTAAATATATACCTCAAACAACAGATCAATGATACGCTTCATCTGAGCTCCTATGGGGGCTTTCCGAATACTGTTGATGTGTTGAAGCCTCTCAGTATCATTTGAAAATTTACTAGCAGGAGCTTGAGTTCTTCCATTGGAAGAAGCTGATGTAGCTGTAGGTGCAGCGGACTTCCTATTAGATGCAATGCCAACCAGGGTTGATTGACACGCCACCTGCTGCTTTTTGAATCGGTCCAACTTTTCTTGCAACGCCATCTGAGATTGATATTGCTGAATCAGGATGATTAGCATACAACAATTAGGATTATTGTTTTAAGATACGAAGCAAAGCGAATCAACAGGGTAAAGTTAGAACCTACAATTTCTAATTTCTGTTGGGGATTTTGTTCAATCAAACTAGATTCTTGATCGAAATTGACACCAAATCATATCAAAGCAACAACGGACGCAAAAGATGACACAAAAATGTACCCTTTTGATATAATGCTGGACAGAAGGTCGCCACATATTCCTAACTATGATCAGCAAATTCAATAATTCAGAATGTGGAATTCGAATAACTTAATTCAAATGATGATACAAAAAAGCAATCCGAAACGAAAAGATGTAATTTTAACCAACCCCCCCCCCCCCCCAAAAAAAGAATAGAACAGAACTTGATGTCGCAGATCATTCATTTTATGATCATAGAGCGGCACAAAAGGGTTTTAAAATAGAGGGACCCAACAAAGTTGTCTCAGAGAAAGAGGGACATGGAAAACCCAACCTGAAGTTTCAGATTAGCGTTGATGATTGATGAATTGTGCGATTGAATTCAAAGACGGTAGAGAAGTTAAAGCCTCAAAGGGGAAAAGGTTTTTCAAGAGTCGTCAGGTATGGATTTGGTTCGGCGGAAACTAATAGCTGGCTTGGTTCATTTTTTTTTTTTTGGCCAACAAGCTGGCTTGGTTCATTGAATCTCTGGAAACTCACAATGTACAGAAAATGATTCCAGTGATCTTTTTTCACTTGGGAAAATAACGATGATGACGATGATTTTCTCTTTGTAGAGATTTACATTGAGTGTACCTCATCTTTAACCAGCATCCAATATCTAATTTTAACGTCATATTAGATTTCCACCATCCAGATTCGGCTGTTAAGATTTTATTTTTATTTTTTAAAAAATAATTATTGTAATAGGTGTACAATAAAAGTAAAGATAATATTTTAACTTCCACCTTGTTAAAATAATAAAATATGAACGATTCAATATATAATAAATTCATAAAAGTATGTGGTGGACGCATGGGAGTCAACATGACATACGCTTCTTATGAATATTGTGGTGATGGTCATACTAATGGCTAATGCCTCATCTCCCCAAAGTTGATGAGGGCTCAATGTGTATCCCTCTTTGCAGTGTCTTTTGTCCATGTTATAATCAACATTATGCAAACCTAAGATAATCGTATCACCAAGATAAATTTTAATAGGGACATTTAGTCTCAAGTCTCAAATAAGTAAAATATTTAAAGAATGATCTCATAAATTAAAATATTTAATGAGAGGTTCAATTGACAACATGAGGTTCTTCTATTGACAATAGCATGCGCTGTGTTGACAACACCTCATGTTATCAATGAGACATCTCATTAAATATTTTCATCCACGGGACCATTCCTTAAATATTTTGCTTATTTAGGACCTGAGACTAAATTTCCATTTTTAATATCTTGTTTATTAAAAAGAGCACAACTAAATATTTGAATGGCCCCTTCTTTCTTTGTTTTTTTTATTACATTGTCAAGCCAAAGCTTGGAAACTAAATCTAGGAAAGCCTAGGGAATGAAAAAAAAAAACTTGGCAGAAGTGTTGCTTATCCTCTAAATACATTCTCAAGCATCCATTGGATACAACATATATAGAAATTAAAAAACACCTTAATTAGAGGTAAAATTTGATATTCACATGCCAATTGCCAAATACTCTGCACATCTGATAATTTCCTAACTCTGCTTTCAATTTTCAATCGAAAGTATTTATTGGTGTATTTCTATCCCTGAACTAATTATATTAGAGAAATTCTTACCCCTCCAATAAGAGACACAAATAATGCCACTTGTGTAATTTTTTTTCAAAACAAAACAAAGCATTTCATTTTAAATGAATTAAAGATTAAGCCATCTAGGGTTTGTGAAATTAAAACCCATGTGCATGCAAAGACAAAGACACATGCAACACGAGAGAACTCAGCACCTCAAACTATATTTGAAGGGTCAAACATCCATTTGTACCTTTGTCATTGAAATGGTAAGCTTGCTCCAATTTAATTATATTATGGGCCGAATTGCACCCATAAATTATTCAGAATGCTAGTTAGATGCTTATAGATTATATGGTTTAAAAAGTATGATCAGTGATATTTTTATAAATATTAATAGATCGTTTAGACCGTTTGCTGTGCGGTCTAAAAAATATATTTAAACCATATATGAGTAGACGTTGTCTAAAGATGAATATTTTTATATTTTTATAATATATATATATAATCTAGTCCCTCAAATTTATATATTGATTAAAGATATTTGTATGTATTAAAATAATTATAAATTATTATTTTATTTTTTTAGACCGTTTTATTGACATGCGATCTGAAAATATAATTTTTAGGCCATATCTTCTTTACAAACGATCCAAAAACTTGCTTGAAAATAACATAATGCCACACTTGATGCATGCCCCTCCCACAAGTCGAACTATGTTTAGTATTACTATTTAGTTAAACCTAAAATTTCTAGAAAAGTACCTAGAAAGTTAAAAAGTTAGGATCAACAACATAATTATGCTACACTTCCCTCACTTTCTAACAGTGTCTCACAATATGTAGTATGCATGCTCTTGCCACATAAATAGTCAAGAGGACAAAGATTAGACTTTGAAAGGCCTCTATTGGCTCAGAGTGAGTAATCAATATCTCAACTCTTTCATAGGCCAGTTGCCACATAAATATTTTAACTTTCTATGGTATCTGTGTTGCATAAGGAATTATTCTGCTCTTGGCAACCAAAAAATGGAATTATTCTGCTCACTACCTGTATTATGGATAAACAAGGAAAATTAATTAGTCCATCAACTTTTGATCAGGTTGTAACTCATCAGTTCTTGAACTTTGACTCAGTAAACTCAGTCTCTGTAGTTTTGACCTGGTTATAAGTTTGTTCCTAAACTTTGATTTACTACAATTCAGTTCTTGTAGTTTTAACTATTTTATAATTTAGTCCTTATATTTTAGAAAATAAATCATATATATAATTAAATGTCAGGGACTAAATTATAAAATGGTTAACTACATAGAAAAGTAAGTTGTAGTGAGTCAAAGTTCAAGACTGAGTTACAACCGTGTCAAAATTATAGAGATTGAGTTGCACCGAGTCAAAATTAAAGGACTTGGTTACAACATGATTAAAAGTTGATGAGGAACCAAAAGATTGATTTCCCCGGATAAAATCATATATAGGCCGACTTATAGCCAATCGTCCATCTGCTGCAAGGTGCCACTTAACACAATCATGAGAGTTGAAGCTAGAGGGGTTAATCTTAAGAATGGAGATGACCACGGGAGGAAGAACCCCAAGCTAACCAATGTTAGACTTTAGAATTTGATGTCATTTTGGCACATTTTCTTAAGTTTTATACACTTTTTATTAGTACACTTTTATATAGCTTGAATACTCAAAGATAGAAAAATGTGCATATTTAGCATTCGCTTTTCTTAGAAAAATGTGCATATTTAGCAATGTGTTTTTGTTTTCACATTATTACTTAATATAATTTTGCATATTTAGCATTCGCTTTTCTTAGTCATGAGCTAGCTTATACATTTAGTTCTCATGCAAAATATTTTTTGGTGGAAGAATTAAGTTTTTAAGCCACTTGGAAGTGCTTTGGAAGCATGCGAGGATCATAGTTTATTGGAAACATTTCATAGAAATCAAAGATGAATAAAGTGAGTCAAACCATGGATTGAACATTTCATTATATTTGAGGTAGAACAACTTATTTCTTAGAGGCAAAATGAGCCATAACGCACTGTACAATTGGTTGTAGCCAAATTCAAACAAGGCAAATCTGGCTGCTGCACAAACTCATCTTCGGCCGTCTTTATGAACTCTTGGAGGCTATTTTGTTGTGCCTGGGCTTGCTTATTGGAAGAAATTGAGCAAGGTTTTGGAACTTTGAAGGTATTTGGGTTTATTTCCTTAGTTTTTTCCTCTCCATCTTGCTTTATCTTCTATTGTTCAGTGGTTGTGCTGATGCATGCATATTTTCCAATGGTTTTTTTTTTGATACAAGTGACTAAATACTGTTTTTAACCTTTATATATGTGTTTGGATACTCTTCAAAACTATGGTGTTGGAGAGGAAACAACACAAACCTGATCAATTTTTTAATCAAAACCATGGTTTTGGTATAAACTACCTAAACACCATCTTTTCTATGCAATCTATTAATTTCTACAAGAAAACCATGACTTTGGGTTGCAAACCATCATTTATCCGGAAACTATTTTTTTCTTCTGTTTCAAAAACTATTCTCCCAAATCTATTTTGAAGCCATTCTCTAAAAGCTAATTGAATCACACTCTTTAGACTGATTATTCCTCTCTTTTAGTAGTTAAAGATGTGTGTGTGTGTGTGTGTGTGTGTGTGAATTTATCCTTTGCTTCATGCTTTTAATCGTTTAGCCAAGTTTTAGATTGATATAACTCAAAATTTGTAGGGTTATATATATAAAAAATGAAGTTCAAGAACGATAGAATTGATAGGTTGCCATTATATAGGTGCATATATATAACTGAAATTTAAGGAGTTTATTATTACATTTTAAAGGTCCTTCTCCTTGGTATGTCAATTAATTAATTGCACACAAAGATCACTAGAAACTGATATGTATCTGAATCAGAGTGTGTGTGTGTGTGTTTAACATTTGTAACTGATACACTCGAAATAACCAAATTCCATTGAATCATCATACACCAAATAGATTAAAACGAAAGCATGAAATTAGGTGTAAAATTTCTAATTTGAAGAACACAACGCTTATTTTACTTCCAAATCAAAAAAGGAAGTTAACACATGAAATACAGAACAATATGTATTACAAACCCCAAAAAAAAAACAAAAAACTATGGACAGTCTGATCAGCGCCAGAGAAAAAATACTACATCCGGTCAATTATACAAAAGTCAAGTCAATTAAATTTTTCAAGACATATTAAAGAAATTAAACAAATTACTTTAAAGTATTTATATTTTTCATTTCCATCCAAATTAATTTTTGTGGTTTATAAACTGATATATAATCTAATAATACATATAAATAAATACTTTAAAGTAAACATTTAGATTTAATAATCTCTCCAAAAAAAGTCAGTCAAGAAAAGATATAATAGTGGACAAGGTCTGTTGAATGAATGAAAGAATTACACACACACATATAGAATGAACTACTGAGGAACTTGTTCATCATCATCATGGCTTATTGTAGCAGCAGGAGGATTAGCAGAATCATCATGATGATCAGAAGCAGCAGCAGCAGCAGCAGCAGCAGCTTGAGGTTTATTTTGATGAGCTTCGTTGCTGTTCTTCTTCAATGAAGAAGATTTGGACACGTGGGAATAGGAACCTTTCTCTTTGAACAACTGAGCAAAATGATGCTTACAATATAAGAATCCATCAAGTGCTGCGTAGTTCGATGGGCTCAGGAAACAGCCTCCTTGTGCACACCTGAAGCATGACTTGTGAAAGAACTCTCCTTCCACTGTCACCTGTTCAGTTAAATTATTTGTCGTTGTCAATATTCTCATCATCCCACAATATAAACACTGCCTAAAATTTCGATCAAGTTAGGTGAGTGCGACCCACATCCCACACTCATTGGTTTGATTTGCGCGATTTAGATTCAATCTAATTTGTTTTGCTTTTTAATGAATCAACTAGTGTCTGACGCCTTTTTTATCCTATTATCAAGCACCCGAGCAACTAATCAGTCTGAGTTCGTGAGGTTATTGATCCACAACAGGGGCATCTCGCTACCTCTGAGTACTTATCAAGTTCTAACTTATTTTCGTTTTTTAGATGAATCAGCCGGTTTCTAGGCCTTTTTGGATCTATTACTAGCTACCCAAACAGCCGGCCAGTCCAGTTCACAGCAGTGTTGGTCCATAATGGAGTACCTCACCATCTCTGATTAATTATAGCGTTCTGGATCCTATGTTGATTTCGAGTGTTTGTGTGT
>JANTPZ010141038.1:0-23116 GCA_025593235.1 Vachellia pachyceras | reverse complement strand
GCTTTGCATGGATTGTAAGGTATTTTCGATACCTTAATTATGTATTACGAATCTTATCTTTATTTTTATATGTTCAATTTTAGTGAAGTGGGAAGTATTTTCTTTATATATATAAATGATATGTTTTGCTTAGAGATACGTTTGATGAGCTATTCATAATTTAGCTTTATCCGTAACATATTGCGAATTTGTGCATTTGTGGGGAATTGACATATTATGTGCCGTAGGGTCCTGCTCCAGCTCCTGGATGAGCTGTTGCACTAAATGATCCGTCACCCACGACTGCTGGACCTTATCGTAAAGTTCAGTGGTCGATGGAGTTGAGATGGTTGAAATTGACCCTTCGTCGCGATAGGACAGAGCATCGACAGCCACATTCTCCTTGCCATGTCGATATTCAATCTCGTACCGCAGGCCCCATAGTTTGTTGAGCTATTTGAGTTGATATGGTGAGACTGAGCTCTGCTCTAACAGGTGCTTCAGGGGTATGTGGTCTGTGCGAATGACAAAAGGTCGTCCTACAAGGTATGAGCGCCATTGCTTGACAGCGAAAATAATAGCCATAAGCTCCCTTTCGTTTGCTGAACACGATCGTTGCCTGTTACTAAGCGCCTTGCTGGCGAACGCCAGTGGGTGCCCCTGCTGGACTAAGACTGCTCCCATCCCTATATTTGATGCGTCCGTTTCAATGATAAACTTCTCAGCAAAGTTAGGAAGACCCAAAATAGGAGGGGACGACATTGCCTTCTTCAGCTGTTCAAACGCTTGCTGTGCTTCTGGCGACCATTGAAATCTCATGTCCTTTTTGAGAATGGCACTGAAAGGTTGGCATATCATACCAAAATTTTTGATGAACCTTCGATAATACCCGGCGAGGCCTAGGAAGGCGCGCAATGCACGCAACATCATAGGCGTCAGCCAAGCTTGGATCACTTCTATTTTATTGGGGTCTACTTCCACGCCTTTCGCTGAGATACGGTGTACCAAGTAGTCGACTTGCGAAGTAGCAAAGATGCATTTCGTGGCCTTGGCGAACAATGTGTTTGTGCGTAAGGTCGCTAAAGCTGTGGAGAGATGCTTCAAGTGTGCCTGCCAATCTCTGCTATACACCAATATATCATCAAAAAACACAAGTATGAACTTACGCAAATGAGTGCGAAACACTGAGTTCATCAGGTTCTGAAATGTCGCCGGGGCATTGCTCAATCCGAATGGCATGACTAGGAATTCGTATAACCCTTCATGTGTGTGAAAGGCTGTCTTATGCACGTCCTCAGGATGCATCCGTATCTGATGGTATCCCAAACGCAAGTCTAGCTTGGAGAAATAGCTGGCTCCTCTGAGTTCATTAATCAGTTCTTCAATGAGAGGAATTGGGAATTCATTCTTGATTGTGTCTTCGTTGAGCCTTCTGTAGTCTACACAAAAATGCCAAGACCCATCCTTTTTATGAATGAGTACCACGGGAGCAGCAAAGAGGCTCTGGCTCTCGCGAATTACCCCTGCATTCAACATTTGTCGCACCTGCGTTTCGATTTCATCTTTTTGCAAGGGACCATACCGGTAGGGATGAATGCTGACAGGTTTATTGGTTTGTAGAGAAATTCTGTGATCAATGGCTTGTGGGGGTGGCAATTGTTGGGGTTCCGCGAACACATCTTGGAATGAAAGCAGAAGCTCGTCGAGCTATCGCTGTTGGTCTGGTTGCAGGGTATGCTCTCCCGAAACAAGCATTAACATGGCGGGGCTACTGGTGCAAATAAAAAAGGAATGGGCTGCTTTCCAAAGTTCAGAGTTCGCCTGTGAGCTATCCAACACCCCAATAGGAGTTGCACCCAACCCATGCAATTCACGATACTGGCCATCGTGATGGAAGGCCATAAATTTTGACCCATGTCATGGATGATTCTTCCTAATCGAGCCAACCACTGAGCCCCCAGAATGACATCGAAAGATCCCAGTTCCATTACTAGAAAGTCATCTTCAAAGTCTGCGTTAGCTATGGACCACGCTAGCCGATTACAATATTGGTCGATCACCAAAGTACGACCCCCGGCCACGCTGACCTGTAGACCCCCTCCCCTTCGAATAGGAAGATGCAAACGTTTGGCTGTGGATGCATCCATCACATTGTGAGTACTGCCAGAGACGAGGATGATGACCTTCTGCTTCTTGACAAACCCTTCCACCTTTAAAGTGGAACACCCCAGGCGTCCCTCCACCGCGTTAATGATAGCGTGAATGTGGCCATCAGTTGCACCCTCATCCCGTTGGTCTGCCTCAAGCAAGAACTCCTCGTCTTCTTGGGTCGGAATAACGGGCATCATGACCTGTGATTCCTTACATCGGTGAGAACTCGTGTATCGGTCAGTACACCAGTAGCAAACCCCTTTTGCCTGCGTTCCTCCATTTCCTTTTTTGATAGGGTGAGAGCCGCCTTTTTGACGCCCTGGTTCGTTACGAGAGTCCCTGAACCCGTGGAGGGCGATGGTCCTACAGATGATGCTGACCCCATGGGCGATGCACGTGAGGGGGTACCGAATTTGAGAACGGGTGGTGAGAGGGTAGCCTATACGTTGGTGCACGCTGTCTTGTGACTGCCACTGTGTCCCAGATGGCACGGAGTGCGCGTTCTTGGATACGGGCCATCTGCATAGCGCTCGTTAAACTAGAAAGCTTGAACACGTCCACGGCCGCTTGAATGTCATCCCTCAGGCCACCTAAGAAACAATTCATCGCCACATCCTCTGGGACTATTGTTTCTGTCAGCAAGTCGTCGAAAGCCTCAATGTATTCGTCTATCGTCATTGCTACCTGTTGTAACTGCTTTAGTTGTATCATGGGGTTAAGGTGCTTGACGTCCATGAACCGAGCCTGCATGTGTGCGAAATACTCCTCCCACGAAATCTCTTCCTTGTGTCTACGTTGCATGAATGACAGGTGCCATTTGAGCGTCTTTCCCTCCAAATGAATGCTGACCAAACGAATGCGTTGCTCCGCCGGCTTTCCGTCCACCTCGAAGAACTAACGACAACGATATGACCATCCTTGGAAGTCAATGCCATCGAATCTTGAAAATTCCACGCGACTGTGTCGGTTGGAGGCAAATAGCTCGTGGAGTTTGACTGAAACGTCCCGAATTGCACAGGGGGTTGGCGCACGAAACTTCCGGTGGACCCTCCCAGTTGTTCTCCCATGGCCGATGGTGACGGATTCCGCATATTGTTATTGAGTTTTTGTAAGGAGGACTCAATACAGAGCATCGATTGCTTGATGTCTCTGATGTCAATCGCATGTTGTTCCAGTTGAACGCGATTGGTCTCGACCGCGACTGCGTGAGAGTCCAAGCGGTGGTCGATCTCTGCGAACTTGTTCGATGAGCGCGTCTTCGATGCCATGACCAGAGGGTGGCTCTGATATCAGTTGATACAGAGTCGAGAGAAATGAAAGAAATGCAAGAAGGGAAAACTGAATCTTTATTCCATACATGGCTCCGTATATCGTTCATACATTTATAACGAATAACGACTGTGCGTAACGACTATCGAATAACGGCTTACATTCCCGCTTCTTCCCTAATGCTGACACGTGGCCTACGTCGGCCTTATTACGTAACAGATAGCAGCAGGCATGCGTTAATCGCCGAAGGTTTGGTGCTTCTAAATCATCTGCTTTGAGTTCTTGACCATGGAAGTGGATTTGCTAAAGAGAAAGCTTGTATTGCCCTGCAAACTCTAACATTCTCTAAGGAAAACGAGAGGGCAATCGGGTCTGGATGGGGAATTTCTTCTCTATTGGACATTTGCCAAGCAGGCACGCCTGGTTCCCAAGCTTCCGCAGCTGGAGTTCTAAGAAATCTTGCGGTTTTCCCCGAAGTCAGAGAAAATTTCGTGGAGGAAAATGCGGTTGTTGTTCTGTTAGGGCTCATTTCTTCGGGTAATGCAATAGCACAAGAAAATGCAATTGGCTGTTTGTCTAATCTGATTTCTGATGACGAAAGCTTGAAATTAATGAGCTTTAAGGAAGGAGGGATTGAGTGCTTGAAGAACTTATGGGACTCGATTCCGTCCGTTCAGAGTCTTGAAGTAGCAATTGAGTTACTGAGAAGCCTGGCTTGGAGTCCACTAATAGCTGATGTTCTTATTTTAGATGGGTTTACTCAGAGACTTGTGGGTGCGTTGCATTGTGGTGTACTAAGGGTGAGAATTGCAGCCGCTCGAGCTGTTTATGCTATTGGGTCCAGCTCCACAAAGGCGACGAAAGAGATGGGAGAATGTGGATGCATTACTCCATTGTTACAGATGTTAGATGGCAAAGATGTTAAAGAGAAAGAAGCGGCTGCAATGGCTTTATCAATACTTTATATACAGCCAATAGAAGGATTTCCCGGAAGGATGAGAGGGGTATAGCGAATGCGGTTCAGCTGGATCCTTCAATTCAGAATTTGGATAAGAAATATCCAGTTTCTATTCTGCTCTCACTTGTTCATTCCAAGACTCGTAGAAAAAAAATCGCAGCAGCTGGTGCTAGTGTACATACACGAAAACTTGTAGAGATGATCGTTGAGGGATCTAAGAAACTCTTGGATAGTCTTGGTCGTGCAAAGATATGGAAAGCATCTGCAAGATCCTTGGGATGAAACTTTTCTTCAAATTCCAAACTATGGATAAAGGAGCAAGAGTTGAATTATTGATCTGTATGTATGATAATTTATTCGGTTCTTTCTTCTTTTCTTTCTCTTTTCTTCTCTTGTTAATAATCTGTGTTCACTTCTCTTACATGGAAATATCCACTTACGTTCTAGACAGTTTTTGTTGATATTACAATTACATTCTGGACAGTTCCCTTCAAGCTAAATTGCCAGAAGTAAAATAACATATCTTACGTACATATGATCAAATCTGATGATTGATTTATGTTGGCCTATTAGTGCGCTTATCTTGGAGTAACGGACTCTATTTGTATATTTTGAACATTGATGATCTTGTGTATTGCCTCCACGAGTAGAAACCCCCCCTGACTGGGGTGTCCTTTTCTCCGCTTTACCTCGACTAGTTTTTGATTATATTATAAGAAGAGTTGGTCGGTGTGGGAATTCCATCAAAGTTTTTTGAACGACCTCCACTCAGCTTTCAGTGAGCACCACGTGGATCTGTTCTCGATCATATGCATCTTGTCTATGGTTTGCCCCAAATTGCATTTCTGTTGGCTGTTGCCTTAACAAGGACCTACCTAAACCCGTCGTCTCTTGACTGCTATGGCTCCAAATCTTCATCATCTCAAAGACTATCTGTTGGAATACTCTGCTTTCCTTCCTCATCCAAATATAGATGAACCAAATTTGCCTTCGTTGTCCTTATCTCAATCAAAATTGATGTACCATATGACAAAGTATATGACAACTGTAGCCGGCGAATCTTTATCAGTCCAGTGTGTAGTTCCGTGAAATAAGGAGAAAAAGAAAAAAGAAACCTCTGATTGCATGATTATATGTTGGCAACGTATGTTTTCTTCTTTTCTGTTTTCCCCTTTTCCTTTTTGGGTTTAGAATTTACAGATTTTCAAATGTTATCAAATGTCTGTATGTATTTACAATGTTAATGGGATATATGCCTGAAAAATTCTTAAATCGTAGATTGTCACATGCCAAAGATCATTTGGAATTTGAAATAAAAGTACTTGAGAACAGGGAAGATCAGATCATGACATTTGGAATTTGCAATCTGATTTGCCTTCTACGATGGAAAAGAAACATGCCTACAAAGATGGGGCCAGTGTCCATGTTGGGTAAGTTCACTGGATTACTGTACGGTGACCAAATAATGGATGTTTGCTCTATATTATGAATTATTTATCCTTGTTCACCCTCTTGTTTTCACTATTTACTCTTTATGACAGCCATAATTTATTCCAATTCGAGGCAATTCCAAAAGCTACCAATTTTTTATCAGTTTGAGCCCCAAACATGTTCATTCTTAGTCTAAATATCCTAACAGAGGAAATGCAATTTTAGTATATTGAGAAACTTGTTCTCCTATTATTCAATGTTTTAACTTATTCTGTCTTTGAAGAGTTTTTGTTTGTCAGTTTTTGAGACGTGTGTTTACCTTTGTTTTGATGACTAACGAGCAAACTTGTGCTGCTACTGCCATCGCAATGTCTCCACGCAAAATCATGAGACCTTCCTGCTTTCTTTGATTCACTGATTTTTCCCTTATTTTTTTTTGGGGGCTTTTGGGTAAGGTACGGTACTGTACTGTGAAGGTTTTTGCGTGGCAGCCTCGTGATCAACTGATGATGGCAGATGAATTTTGTTTCTTTACAAGTACATAGATTCTCTTATTTCATGTTGTTCTTGTTGTACTATTGAACACTTAATCAGCTCTTTCAATGAGAATTCAAACTGTGAGAGATCAATTCCTTCGGGTAAAAAACCGAGTAAGGTTGGCTAGCTTGTCTGAGTCCTTACGAAATAGCAGTGTCACATTCATAACTCTCTCTTCATTTTTTAGGATCAGGTTTGCGACTAAATTTTAATTTTTAAAAAATGTTACAAACTTGGGTTATTCATGGCCTTTGTTCCAACATGCTGTCAAGTTCCTGTTTTCACCTCTTCTATTCATTGCTTCACACATACAACGTCCTCACTCACAAGATATCCTTAATCAAATTGCCATCATACATGATTCTAAGACGTGTTGCATTCAAATATTTTTTTTTAAACAATCTTCAACATCCAAATTTCAATCCGGTAGATAATAGCTCCGTTTGGCAAAACTTTTTAGAAGCCTAAAAGCACGTTCAACAATATTTTTCCATAAAACGAGACAATCTTCTTCGCATATTTGCCTTGACTTGCGTAAAAGTACTTTTCTACCGCTTTTCCAAATGAGCATAATATAGTGTCCACTGACTGCAAAAAAAAAATTATAAACAGTTACAGTGAAACTAATTATGATTCATTTTTTTTGTATCTTAAATATAAGTAGGAGTTAGTTAGCTAATTCACTCAGCTTAACTAATAAAATTAGGCCTCAATCTACCTATACACTTGAGTCGTTAGTGTGTATTTCTCTAAACAAATTGGTTGCTCAAATATCTTGTAAAAGACACGGTACACTGGTTGATTAATAAAAAGTTAGAAAGTTAATTATTTGCAATAAACACATGTTGATTTTTTTTATAGTGTTCCTTTTTCTTTATTTTTGTTATAAAATATCTTTAATTATTGTAATTAATAAATTTATTTTAAGAAAAATAATAAATAAAAAAGATTGAGGTTTTACCTTCAAAATCAAAATAAATTTTACAACAATTTCTTGTCTTAAGGAGAGGGGGGCCGAACACCGTCCGTAGGGGGGAAACGGAAAAAAGCTGCGTGCGCGTTCAACCCAGCGAAGCGTTCATAAGATCATACGACAAGTCGTTTGAGGCTTATTCCGGCTAGACTTGAAATGTAATCTGCAAAATCTTCTCCCTCTCTCCTTCCTCATACGGTCAAGTATTGAGCCATCCCTTCTCGGATTCGAGCCTTGCTGCGCTGCCTACAGTGTAACTGGTGGGTTAACTGTAAGTCTTCCTTCAGCTTACATGTGTTACTTTACTTTTACCCCTTTTCACCCTTCGTTTCCTAATCACCAGATTGTACGTATTCTTAGCTTTCTAGGAATACTGTTTGTCTGCTTTTGACCCTGGCTTTGGCGCCCTAACTTTAGTGCAAGTTACGTATGACTATGCTTTACTTGTTCGTTTACTTTTACTTGTAATACAACATTTATATCAGTTCTAATTAGGGAACGTCAGAAATTCAATATCAGATTTTGACTTGCAGATCGCCGCATTTTTGGTTTTAGCTTATGCATGAGTTTTCAAATTGCAAAAATTTAGAGCTATGCATGTTATATGGTTTGCTAGGGCTATACTGGTGTGCAACAGTGCTGGAGAGCTAGAATAAGGCTTTAGGGATTGATTTCAAGCTTTCCCAGAATCCCGTTCGACCATAAGTCCAGTGGCTAGCACAGCAGTGTGACCACAAATTCAAATATTATTTGATTATATATATTTGCTTCCCTCATGCCAAGTATTTATGAGGGTTCAAAAGTCAGAAATTTCCTGGATTTTGAATTTTCTGTTAGAATGATAAGATCTGTTGCGGAGAAGTTGGAACTTGTACCAAACTTTGATATAATCATGCATGAAACTTTCAAGTCAATTTTTAAATTTTCTTAAAATCCCCAAACTGGTTTTTTTTAATCATACATTGATATATAAACTGGTCACAACTGATAATGTTGATAGATAGTTTGATTGCAACTCTGACCCCTTGTAAGAATAGACAGCCATGGTGGAGAACTGAAGTTTTGCAGTTTTTCTGAGAACACTACTCTAATCAACCTTTGCATGTTTTTTTAGGTTGCTTTTGACTCTTACTCTTTAGCATTTTCATATAAGGGAGTTTAGATTGTCTATCATTGGAATTTATTGAGATACGGGCCTAAGGGTGAAAACTGAAAACTGACCTTTTCCTTTTTGTTTTTCAATTAAAAAAATTGGTTAGCTTTAGTAATCTTGGATTCTTGGTGAAAGGTCACATTTGAAGGTTTCTGCTCCATTTATACTTTACTGGAGTTGAATTTCCATAAACTTTTATATGCTTTTCCTTTCTTCTTTTCTCTGTTACCTTTTTGGTTCATCCAAGGGAAGAGATAGCAGTTTCTCCGTTGATTTGCAGTAGCGTTTTTAATTCGTGTGATCAATGATTTGTTAAGAGAAATATTCTTGTCAAACAAATTTGTATCATTATTTCTGCTTTTATGTGTAGTACATGATGCCAGATAAATAATGGATGTTATATTTATATTATATTGATAGCCTTGGAAAAGTTGTACTAGTATTCTATACTGGTATCTGGGGATTTTTCACTCTGTTGCTACTTAAGATTTTGGTTGTTGTACAAATACTAGACTGTTTTATAGGGCTGTGTCTTAATTCCGTTCCAAAAATTGCCTCAACCAGTACCTTGTTGATTGACTATATTGCATGCTGTTCTATTCAGATTTGTTAACTGAATATGTCTTTCAGCTGTGAATTTCGATTGAAATTGCTGGCACCAACTTCTCCATCTGGATGCAAGATGGATGATGGCCACCAACGTGAAAATGGCAGACAGAAGGTGGACTACTATAGAGGAGCTCAGTCACCGGTAAATATAGAATGCTTAAATTTTGGTACGTTTTCCTCAAGCAATCATTTCATTGGACTGGAGTTTAATTTTGCAGTGGAGTATGGCTCCCCAGCATCATGTTAAGGAACCAAATGCCCTGGTTATGAATAAGAAAATTATGTCTGTTATTGCTGAGAGAGAAGCTGCAATTCGAGAACGGAATGCTGCTCTATCTGAAAAGAATGAAGCCTTGGCTGCTCGAGATGAAGCCCTTCGGCAGAGGGATGAAGCACTTCTGCAGAGGGATAATGCCTTGATGGAACGGGATAATGCTCTTGCTGCCCTTCAAATCCAGGATAATGCTACCAACTTCTCATTGGGTTGTGGCACTCAACGTGGATCAAAGCGGATGCAACATTTCGGTCTAATGGCAGAAGGTGCTTATAGAACAAAGGATTTGACCGCAACTGATGCCTTCCCGGTAACTATTGTAGCTTCTGAAGCGGGCAAGTATAACCAGGCTAAGAAACCAAGGGAGAACAAGGCAGATTCTTCTAAGGCGTCAAAACCACAAGGCAAAGGGAAAAAGGTGAGTGAGGACTTGAATAGGAGGGCCTCTTCTGAAGTGACAAAGATCAAATCTGAGTGGGATAAACAGGATGTTGGGTTGAATTTGATTCAATTTGATGAAAATACCATGCCAGCCCCCGTTTGCACATGTACTGGAGTGCCACGACAATGCTACAAATGGGGGAATGGTGGGTGGCAGTCATCTTGTTGTACCACCACCTTGTCCATGTATCCGCTGCCGCAGCTTCCAAACAAGCGACATGCACGAGTTGGAGGGCGAAAGATGAGTGGAAGTGTCTTTACAAGACTTCTTAGCAGGGTGGCTGCTCAAGGCCGCGATTTATCTATACCATTGGATCTCAAGGACTACTGGGCCAGACATGGAACAAATCGCTACATCACAATCAAGTAACCTGTAAAACTTCCTTCCACATGTAGTTATGTGTTCCATTCCTGTCTCCTCTTCCTGGCCTTCAATTCAAATTGTGCCTTGACACATACGATATGCGTGAATGTTTGTTGAAGCAAGGGAAGTTTTCATTATAAGGCTGGTCATCTTGCATAATTTTAAGTTACTGATATAGCTTGACCCAACTTATATTCCTAAATGTGGATATCTGTAAGTACCATCTTTGTAAATGTAGCAGTCTAGATGGCTAACACCACAAAGTGTGCGGTTTTTGGCATTCTTACCAGTCCGTTATAAATCCATTTCGTAGAAAACAAACACTTGATCTTCCTTTTTCTCATAGGCTCTCTATCTTTTTTTTTTTTAGGTGAAGACAGGCTCTCTATCTTTAATCTTACATATTATTGTCAAAGATATTTCTTTCTTTCCTTTTTAAATTTGATTTTATAATTATACTAATTTTCGTGGTCTAACGACCTCTTCATCTCCAACTCAAGACTTCATTTTCAGATTCTGCTCATTCATTTCCATGTCCTCTTAAAGAAGCCCGCTATTTAGTGGCCATGCTAAAATTTTGAATCAAATATGTACAGAAACCAAGTAATTTACAAGTTGAGCGGGGAAATTGGCCCCACGTCACTGAGATGAAATGAATTGGATATGTACAAGTATTTACATCTGCATATACAACAACCACTTTGGGAGGAAAACAGCGTCATTTCAGCTGTTGACGTCAAAGTATTTTGGATTAGAAGGAAAATGATATTCCACGTGTAACTGCAACATAAAACAAGAGAATGCCATGACATGATGATGAGGCATTAAATAAAGACAGAATGGATTTGAATTTAATGCATGAATGCTTTTACTTACGACTACTCAAAACTCCCACATACCTTGCCTTCATCTGCATCTGAATGACGCTGAGGAAACACTACCCTCATATCGTCATACAGGTAGAAACGCCTTTCATCTTCAATGTCTGCAATATTTCTCACTTCTGCAGATTTGCACTTATGAACAAATCTTGAACGTTTCCTTGGCAAAGGGCATAAGAAGCGAAGGTGAAGAGCGTAAAGGAGAACTCCATTGTTACACTCCTTAGCATGTTTACAACTACCATATCCACCGCATTTTAAGTTCAGAACATCTTTATCTCTACAGCTAGCATTTGAGATCATTGAGGACTTAGCATCCACACGTATCTCAGAATCTCCTTGGCATTCTTTACCCATCATAGAATTCGAACCAGATGAAGCCAAACTGATCTTTTGCCGCAGGAATGTCTGGTCATAAAAAGCAAATCAAACTGTGGTACCGAAATTTCACTCTTAGGACCCCCCTTCCTTTGTCCCTTTCTTTTTTTGCATAAGGAATCGTCACACATAGCTCATATTCAACAAAAATGTAAGGTTTCAATTTGAATAGAAACGAGATGACGCCAGCCTAAACGTTTTGCAGCTTAATCATGCAAGCCATGACCATGACAGGTGGGATTTAATTCTTTTAACATGAGAAGTTGCGGATCTGCACTTAATACATGAATAATGCTGTTAAGATTTGAATATAAAACTCCTTACCTTAGTACCGGCTGGCATGTCGCACAAATCATAGTTGCAAAAGAAGGTGTGAATGGGAGTCTTCTCTGGATTGGTGAGGACCTGCAGTTAGAAGGTAATTCATTTTTCACCCGCAACTCTTGTGCAGCAATGCACAGTTCCACATGAAAACATGTAGCTAAGAAGCTACTGGTGAAATTCCGATCGTTTCTACCCAGCGTTAGATATGTTATAATAATAATCCTGAATGCATCTTTTGTGGCATCATTTAAAACTATCGATTACTACAGATCAGCAAAATCCATATTGAGAGTAGCCTCATTTACCTCCAGTAACTAAAATTCACACATTATCATGATTATGATTTCTTGTCATGTTGATAACAATATATTGTAAAAAAAAACTAATTATGCTTTCATCTCTCAACTAATTAAGAAATTTGGAGGTTTAGAAGCAAGTACCAGTTGAATGCGTCCTTTCATAGGTATACGCATGCGGCTCTTTTCAGTTCGGGAGTCATCCATTTTGAGGGTTCTCTGAACTTTGCTTACTCTAGAATTGTTTGATATCAGCTTTCTTGAAATATTAATGGACGAATAATACAATAGGTACTTATCTCCATCCACACTTGTTACTGCAAATGGAAGTTTCTGTGACTGTGGGGAGAAGTTTCCCCCAGATACATTCAGCACAGCAAGGAAGCCATCAATTCTCTGCAAATTGGTGGTAAGATTTAAGACTAAAATAAAAGGATGATCACCCAAAACGTGCCAACTTCACTATAAATAAATGCAGAGAAAACAGATAGTAAATAAAAATAATGCCAACCTGACTAATTTTCCCAGAGAGTAAACGACCAGACAACAGGGATTCCTCAAATGAGCCAACTAAGGACCTTCTTATTGGGAGTCCACTTAAAGTTCTAAACTTGGCATGCCGAGGAGGAAAACTTGAACCATGAGAACATTCTTCTATGCTGCTCGTATCATCAAAAGTAAACATGTTGAATGTATGGTGCGAATTGTTAGACTCTTGCAGTAAATTACTTGGCGTGCTGAAGTTGCCCTCCTTCCGGGCAGACAAACAACCTGCAAGAGTTCTATCAAGTGAAAGTTCCATGTCCTTTAAATTGACATTGTCACCATCCAACATAATTGTAACATCCCCACGTTCTCCTCTGAATCTTGTTCTTTCAGAAAATTTTGGACCTAGAGGAGATAAAGGGAAGGATGGTGGCGTCAATCCTTTGTTGTGAGGCATAGACAATGCTGCTGGTCGGGAACTTATGTTAGTTGTCTCTTCAGCACTATCAAGTCTACTATAAGAAAATGCCTTTTCATCTTTGCAAAGTGAAAGGTCACCATTGGGTAGGACATTGTTTCCTCTAGAATCAGTACTGCATGAATTTGTTGTATCCAGAAAGCAAGATTGAGACCACCTAGGGGAGTGGAGATAGCGGGAGTCTGCAAAATGAACCTTCGTATACTCTTGCAGAACAGGAGCCTTATAACTATCATCACCACTGTTTGAACAACTCCTATATGTGCCACTGTCAATGTCCAGTGGATCACCTTTAAAACGATCTGCAAGAAGCATCCCATTCAAGGGCGATAATAATCGCTTTCTGACATGTGAACTGGCAACCTCACTTGTGTGTCTGTTGACATTAAAAATGGTTGACAAATATCCATTTCCACCACAATCATTATTAGCAGAGGAAGATAATGCCCTTATTTGAAAACCTACAGTCCTTGAAGCAGGTACATTCTTAGTATGACGCCCAGCCCTGGCAGACAACCTGCCAACTCGTTCCATGGAGTTGAGCTTCAATTTTTGCAGGTCGGAGCTACCATCATGATGCATATTTAAAAATTGTGATTCCTTTGAAGTTTCTGTAACTTTTTTCCTCTCAGTGTTGAGCATGTCAAGACGCATGCAATTACTTGGGTCTTCTCCAGGCAATGCATTCAAATCATAGCCGCTCAAGTTGGCAATTCTTGGTGGAGCTTGCACAAGAGTGCCTAGTGATGCAGCCACCTCTTCAGCAACACAGCCTGAAGGCATATGTGGCAATCCCATGTCTATTCTAAGAACACAGTTCTTCAAAAATTTTGAGCAGAACTATCCTTCTTTACTCACCCTCTTTAATCAACAGATTGTTTAAAGCATATTGATGCATAAGAATTAGTGATTTCATTTACCAGACCAACTCCTGCGCGGCTGAGAATGACCTGACTCCATCTTGTAAAATAAGTCAGTCTTACTAGGAAGACTCAGACACCTCATTCCATATCAAAAGGCAGATAGTGAAGCCTTATGAACGGCATTACCAAACTAGATACAATCTCCTGCTGAGTTATTGCCAAAAAATGTTTATTTATCAGTTTTTTTGCTGGTTTGGTAGTTAGTACAAATAAATTATTAGTGAAAAATCAGCAAGTTTCAAAATTCAGTCCTCGACTTTATCATATATTAGTAAGAAGTAGATATGATGAAGTTTGACATATTTTAAAACCTCGAAATTAGTTGCCAAAGTTCAATCATATTAAGACTCAAACAGCAATCACAAGGAAAACTAAACAGAATCGCCCATAACCCCAGTTTCATTGTTCGGAAAATTTGGGTTTTTCCATCATCTGGATTGCCATACATCCAAGAGATGGATCAGTGATAAATGCCTTTCTAAGTTACTCCGAATTCGAACGAAGAGCAAAGATGAGAGTAAAAAATGCGCCAGGCAGGGGTGCGATGAGAAGACGCACCAGAGAAAACGCAAATTGAACGAATATCCAAGAAAAAGGGCAGAATGTAGCATCGGCAAGTCACAAAGAAACAGAATCAAGAAGGGTTCCACAGGGGATGATGAAGAAGAAGAAAGCGATGTAGGCTTGATTTTCCATCTCTCACGTAAAACGTGGGAGGGATAAAATGGAGGGGGGAAGGATTTGTAGGAAGCGTGGGAAGAAGAAGAAAGGGAGGGAATGTGGGGCATGGCTTAGCCACAATTTTCTGGTTGTCTGCGTTTGTAGTTAGTACACCTTTGAAAACCACTGCTCGCAAAAAAGGCAACCACACCTTCTGTGTGTTCCCCATTTGCGCCCCTCTTTTTTCCTTTTACGTTTCCGTCCATACGGATTATTACAATGTACCAAAAAAAAAGGATGGGTTATTACATTAATCTTCACACTATTTATCAATTAAATATCTTTAGATTTTGACTGTTATATTAAATCATGTGTTTTTATATAGTTATTTGGATATGCTGTATTTAAACATTATTTAACTCAATTGAAGGTACCTCTTCTGCGTAAATTAAAAAATTTATGTTAAAATCCATTTTAGTATTACCTATGGCAATTGGTTATTCAATTAAATGTTATCGTGCACATTATACCAGGCGTGGACATACGGAAATGGAAACGTGTCAAGTTTTTCTATGAAACAATTATCAAATTCAAAACAAGGACAATCACAATCACCACACTAACAGATAAAATTTCAGCCAGGAGCTAATTTGTTTGGTATGTCTGTTGGAAGAATGAATACAGATTTTGAAGGTAAATATATGAGAGGAATTTTATCTCAGTAAGTGCAGAAATGACTTTTGGATACCCAAACGCGCTATCTAAACAAGCCTAATGTAGTTGAAAAATTTATTTATTTCCCAAAAGCACGTTCAACATTGATTTTTTTTGTACAACGAGATAATCTCCTCCATATATTTATTTTGGTTTGTGTAAAAGTACTTCTTTACCACATTTCCAACCAAGCATATTGCTGCATAATCTTCTGAATCATTCTTAATATAATATTTAGTTTGTTGGAAAATTTACTTTACAGATTGGATCTTATATTTTAAGACCTAATGTATTTATATAAAAATAATAACTTATCTTAAATCTTTTTATTTATAAACTATTATCAGTACCACTCTTGAAAACTTTTCCCCCTAAAAAAGTAAGTTATTTATTGTTAACCCACCATCCGTTGGTTCAACTAGTAAAGGGATTGGGCTAGTACTCTCACCTAAAGGGAGATGGTTCGATCCTGGGGAGTGCCACTTTATTGTGACTTCAGTCGTGACGCTTGGGGAGACATTACCACAATTTAGTGAAGTTGGGTTGACCTAATTGTGTGGCCAGATTAAAAGGTTTGATTGGCTTGCTTCAGTGCCCATAAAGACATACTTCAGTAGATCATGAGTTAGGCGTCATGCTCTTGGATCGTGGGTGAGTCACACTCCTTTCCTAAAATTCTTGTATAAAAAAAGTAAGTTATTTATTGTCTATGAGGATGAAGGGAAGATATAGTAACGAATAGCTACCATTAGGGATATTTTTATTCTCTACAATGTTTCATTAATAAATGACATCACAAGAGAAAGATGTGTGTGTTTGGGAATCCGTTGGAAAAAATGAGTTTATAAATTTTGAGAAAAATTTACGGAATTCAAAAAGAATTTACAAATTTTGAGATAGTTTGTATAGATTTCAAGATGATTTTTACGAATTTTAAAATGGTTTTACCTTGACTTACGTGCATAGTTGGGAATAAGAAGTTCCCAAATAAGCACTGTACCGTTCTTTTTGTAGTACTAATTTTTTTAACCTCTTCCGACGATTTAGTAAACTGGTAGATCTCATTGGCCAAACAAAGATAATCTCAATTACTGTTTCCTCTCAGATGATATAGGTTCCAAGCGGTTAATAATTACGTATGCCTTTATTCGGCTTGTAGTAATGTCATAAAGTGCGGCGAAATATGTGCGAGTTTCTTCACTCCATTCTTTTATTTGTTTATCTATCTCCATGGTTAGTTCTAAAAGCTGCTTTTTCACCCTTTTGTAATGAGCACAGGAACAGGAGACTTCTAAGTTGAGAATATCAAAATGAAAATGGAAATAAATTTTTTGCTTTCCAAAAAGAACACTTGAGGCTTACAGGTCATAACCGCGTTGAGGGTGTTCCTACAAACTGTACAGCAAAGGGATTCCATCCTAAATATACAAATCTAAAGATCCCTTTGGTACATTATAAAGCAAAAACTATATATCAAATGACCCAAAAAAAATAGCAGCAATATGAAAGGGGGAAAAAGGATTCAGGCCCCACCTTGAAATGCCAAGAACAGCAGAGACTGATTATGTACCCCAAAAAAAAAAAAACTATTTACATGTCCTGCTTGATGAATTGATTACTTGAATGGACGCATCAGTTTCCATGACGAATCTGTTTTGTTTGTTTTCTTGCCACTGCAAGGTCCTGAAGCAGCGTTACTTTCAACAGATCCTGCAGGTTTTGAATTAAATACTGCGGAGCTAATAGAAGCATCAGTGGCACCAAATGAAATAGGTCCCTTGTGCGATGCATCCAATGGATATCCAACGGCGCCGTCTTGATGAGGTGGCGGGAATTTCTCGCTCTTGCTTTTAGCGTTTGCATGTGTCGCCACTCTCCACCTCTGAAATCCATAGATAAACACATGTGACATGCAATGTTGTTCCAGGTAGAAACTCGGACAACATAATCAAGACCAGAGCTCAATTTTCCATGACTGATCAGATGAAACAATGTGACTCACGGGGTTTTATGACTTCAGGATTGGAATAAAATAAAAGGACCCATTAAAAATGATTTTTAAACTGCCAGGATGGCCTACGGTCAGAGAATCCAAAGTATGATTGATAACACTACGTCTTGCATATTTCATGACTGATCAGTGTTACTATAATTTATTGCTGAGAAAGACAAAATGACAAGTCTCCATGAAAATCAATGCATATGGCACAGGTATGAATTACAGGTTGAAGGAAGAGGAATTCAAAACTTTACAACTGCATATCTAAGTGAGCTGAGGCCCATGTTCAGGTAAACATGAAATAACAATGAAAATATATCTGACGTACCTTTAAGTTTGATTGGATCTCTGCATTAGCTTGTGGGGCAGGAATAGCCCGGCCACGCTCACGTACTCTGACTCTTTTGGCACCATCAACTGCATTAGTTTTCCCATTTAGAGCTTTTCGCCTGCAAATGAAACAAATGCTACCCTCATCAGCACCTGGACAAAATCAGTAACAGTTGTTATCAAACGCAAGCAAAGAACAAGAACCTTCTAGCTTCTTCATCTCTCAGTTTTATATCCAGTTCTTTGCTGGGAGGATACTTTGGCAAACTTAATGGTTCACAAGCATAGGGCTCAGTTGTAAAAAACTGCAGACAGAATAAGTTTGTAAATGCATTACACCTCAAACATAAAGTTAATCCCACGGTAATGACTCACATCACTGTTTAGACCAGCCAAGGCAGTGCCACGATCTTCAGGATCTATTGAAAGAAGAGTGCATATTAGATGTACGGAAGAAGGAGGGAGATCCTTGAAGGTATCTAAAATGCATCGTTTATAAGGTTGCTGTGGCTTAAAGAGTGTAGCATTTGGCAATTTATATTTCTTCCAGTAATCATCAGATGGAGAACCACATAATTTAAATATTTTGTGCAGTTGTTCAACCTAACCAGAAAAAAGATTCAAAATCAGTCAAACGTCATCCTGAAAAATGCAATCGCAGAGCAAATAGTAATCTATAATGAGTGGATGGCAGAAAAAAATAATTGGCTAATTTTAGCTGCAAAACAGAAATATCAAAGTTTACATTCAGGAGTCATGGTAATTCAGCCATGTACAAGCCATTAGTCGGTACAATACTGAAAATGAAAACAGTCATAAACTAATTTGCAGTTCACTTTGCCATAATATTTAAAAAGGTCCTCTGTTCCAATTACTTTATTTTCCCTCTTTCTAGAGTCTTGGCCTCCAATCTAGTCAGTCTTATGGTTAATGAATCTCATTTAATCCCTTAAATGACAGTTCAGTGACATAAAAAAAGATTAATAAGGCCAATGAAACAGTTTGACATGAACCCATTGCCTTCCCACCAACTTAGAGATGTCTGATGTAATAGCAACAAGAATTAAACCCCAACCCCACCCCGGGGTTTTCCCTCCCCACATTAGAGGAAAATGAAATAAGATAGCTATGCATATTTAAGGGCAATTTAAAAGACAATAAATACAATAGTACTAAAAGCTAGAAGACACCCACGTGAGGATCAACACAGAAAGCAGTACCTCTGTTCGGCCAGGCATGATTGGTTTCCCAGTAAGTAGCTCTCCAAAGATGCAGCCAGCACTCCAGAGGTCGATACTGACACCATAGCACGTAGCCCCCAGAAGAAGCTCAGGAGCACGATACCAAAGTGTAACAACTCTACTTGTCAAGGGCTGCTTGTGCTCAGGATCATATAAAGTTGCCAGTCCAAAATCTGCAATTTTTAGGATTCCTTCATCATCAATAAGCAGATTGGAACCCTTGATATCACGATGCAAGACACCTTTGCTGTGGCAATGCTCGAGGCCAGAGAGCAATTGCCTCATATAGCATTTCACCTGCCAAAGAGAAGATATTGAGAAAAAATCAGCCTTTGACTATGACTTCTCTCTTCTCTTTTCCTTTCTTTTGACAAACAAATAGGGAAAACCCCTAGTCTTATTGGCACTTCATCAGGCATCAACGATTTAAAAAAAACTCCTTAACAATGTATGTCAAGTATAAAGTTTCCATGAAGCAAATCATGGATCCCCATTTGTTACCCGTTAACACTACTACGGTTTTTTCCCAAAACAAAAAAACTTATAGGGGTAGATGAAACATAGCAATGTTAGCATCACAATTGAATATCAGTGTTTGTGGAATTAGAACTGCAGAAATTCTTTCCTGAAGAAGAGGAAAGTTCCTTCATTTCAGTACTCAGTTCTCACATCCTAATAAATAAAGTAAAAATTAAATGACCTTACTTCATGGAGCGATGTATCAAAGGAACTGCATGAACGAGAAAGGTGACTAGAAGCATCATACAAAAATCTTCAGGCATCATATCACTACGAGCAAAATACCTAGACCAAACAAGTATAGCACTATGCACGTGACTCACTACAGTCCAGAAAGCTCAGCAACATCAAACACCTACGCCGCACACTGATATTTAAGTCTAAACTTACCAAGGAAATAAAATGATAACCTAAAACACAATGAAGTCACAACACCACCGAAGGATGCAATCCTAAATATAGCTAGTGTGCCCAAATTGATGACGACAAAAATAAACAACAACAGATGGGAAATGCTTTCACAGCGAACAAACTTGAGCTTAAAATTGTCGTACTTGAGGCTCAGTGAACTTAACACCTTGCCCAGCAGCAAGCCCAGTGAGGTCATGCTCCATATACTCGAATATTAAGTAAAGACTGCATGACATTCTAGAAGTAACCAAGCCCTCGAGTTTCACGATGTTTGGGTGATCAAGCCGCCTCAAAACAATAATCTCTCTCGCCATGAACTTCACATTCTCTGGCTCCAGACTATCAAACCTAACTTTCTTTAAAGCCACTATCTTTCCGGTAAGGAGGTCTCTCGCTTTATATACATTGCTATACGTCCCCTGTCCAATCTGAAAACACAAAAAAAAAAAAAATGCATGCCCACACTCTTTAAACTTTCGATTGAGGAAAAAAGGGAAAAGGCAAGCACAGAGATAAAGTCAATCTCTCCGAACACCTTCGCAAGTTTCTCGAACGTGTTGGCGCGCCGAGGAGTCCAATCTCGAATAGCGTCGCCAGCCGCAGCCATCAACCAAGATGGCCACCCCTGTTGGGTTTGAGCGTAAGGATCAAGAATAGGTTTCCGGTGTTCCGGTCCCGGGAGATTATCAACAAATTGGCCGCCATGCTGCCGAGTCCTTTGCTTCTCCATCGCCTTCTCTCCGTTCCTGACGCTAACAGCATTACCTCCGTCAGCAGCAGAGTTTTGCTCACGGCGGTTCTGAGCCCCGGAGCCCGCCCTTCGGCCTGCATGATCCTTCGCCGCTCCGAGCACGCAACCCATCCGTCAGCTACGTCAGGTGGCCGAGAATCGAAATCGCATGGGAATAAAAAAATGAGGGACCTTATAGAGATGACAGAACGCAAGAACTTGCGGAGGAGATCGCCGGTGATTCGACGACGGGTAGGCAGAGGTAGGGATTGGAATAACAGGAAGCCAAAGCACAAGCCTCTCTTGGAATGAATGACTTGCAGAAGGAGTGGGCCTGTCCACTGCGACTCTGCGAGTCTAAGGAGACTTTTAATTAACAAAGAATATTAATACGAGGAAAGCAACCGTAGCTTTGGAAACAATAACGGAATTGCCACTCTCTGTTGCTCTGAGTTGGCGCTGTCAGTGAAACGGCGAAGACTGAAGACCGAAGACCACAGAACACGAAAAAGTCCAAAACGACACAGCATGATGGGGTCAGAGTCAGAGATCTTGGAGGCCTCAAAACAGGAAGCCAAGCAAAAGTCAATCCACGTTCATTAAGATTGCGTCATTGTATTAATTCACTTTATTTTTTAATATACGCATATTTATATATATATATATGTGTATCTAGTATAGTAAATCTTATTTACATAACGACCTGACCAAAAAAAAAATCTTATTTACACTAGGAGATAAGATTTTACATGATGTTATTTGTAAATAATTTTTTCTTCTATATAAATGTAAAATTTTATTGTTCATTTATTACATATTTAATTTATTCAATATAAATTAATAAAGGGTTGATTTTAAAACAGAATTAAATAGATAATGTTATGAAAATAAAAATACGCAAGTAGAGATAGAGATGTAGAAGATGAGAATATTAGAAGAAGAAATTAAGAGAGATGAACAACACAAGAGAGGATTGAGAGGGAGGAAATAGTGATTCTTATTCATATGTGATTTCAAGTACATCCAATCCTTTGTATTACAACTCTATTTATAGGCACCGCATCATTTCAAGAGTTACCATGCCATAAACACAAGGATTAATTCACTTTATGATATACATTAAGGCATTGGAGGTTATAAGAATGTGACATTAAACATAAGGAATCATAGGGGTTGGAGGTTATGAGATTTAACATTTAGAGGGAGAGGATCCTAAATAGAATTCAAATGGTTTGATGGACATTTATGTTTATATATAATTTTTATAACAGATAAAACGTTTTGGTTTGGAGCAGGCATATAATGATACGTGTAGACCTGTGGGTTTTAATAAAGACAGAGATAATTAATGCACTTCCCGAAATGAGAAGGTGAACAGAGGGTTTGGGTTTATATAAGAGAGGGCAGTAAAATATTGGAGGGAAATGAAGGGACTCCCAACAAACAAACACGCGCACACGCAATAATAAAAGCGATGAGACGTGTGAGTGCGCAAGCGCTCGTTCCAGTACGTCATCTCAATTCTCGCCTTCAACGATGATTTATTCCCAACTTAAAATAAAATATTTAAAAATCTGTAAAAATTATTTTAAAATTTATAAAAATTATTTTAAAATGTGAATTCTTCATAAAATCCGTATATTTTAATATTATAGGATATAAATTGTGTTAACTAATAAATTTCTTACATAATACAATAAAAATACTTAAATAGGGATAGTGTGTTTAACTTGGAATTGTCGTAATTAACGAACTGCTGTCGGTGGTCAAAATCGATACTGTGTTTAACTTGGAACTAACGGTACATGTAAATCAAGATAAAATTATTTTAAAATACATAAAAATCATCGTGAAATTTGTAAAATCTTCTGAGAATATGTAAATTCCTTTCTTCCAACGGATTTTCAAACACACACCGTCAAAACTCAATATTTTCTTCGCCCCAATGAGTTTGATGCATGAAAAATATAATCAGGAAAAGCAAGCAATGCGTTGTAGCATGCTCCCATCGTTTAATATATGTTGGTTAGAGAAAAGAAACAATAGCAACGTGGTCTAGAAATTAAAAGGCAGGCTCTATTCTTCAAATGCTGAGTGGCAATAATATGCTTTGGATTCTTTCTGGACGCTCAAATGAATGCACTCTGGTTTTAGTTTTACTCGCACGACATCGAAAATCTATATTCTATACCATAAATCCAAGCACAAGTCAACACGTCAAGGCTGAAACTTGGCGTTAAATTTGAACATTCACTGGTTACAACGATTTGAAACCAGTGTCGTCCGTTAAATGTAAAAGTCCCTCAGTCATGCTTCGCCATCTCCCTCCGGAGCTTCGGCGACTTCACTTTCTCCTCCTTCCCTTTATTCCGTGGTGTTTCGTTTGGCCTGAACAATGATCTCATGGTCTAATTGCTCCATTATGCGTATTGGAACTTTGACTGACCATGGATGGATTGAATCAGGTGAACTGCTACGATGTTCAAACGGGAATAGAACTCAAAGTTGAAGTTAGCTGCAAATTAAAATACTATTAGTCAGTGGACAAGTTTAGTGTGATGGGCTCTAGCTTCTGTTCAGAGCTTCTTCTTTGTGTTGTTTTTTTTT
>JANTPZ010141037.1:0-27715 GCA_025593235.1 Vachellia pachyceras | reverse complement strand
GCACAAACGGGGAAAAATAATTTTGAAGAGACAACCTGCTGACCAGCTACATAATCATCCTATTCTCCTATTATCGCGCTTATCTGCTAGCCAATTGACACAAAAACTTCAGATTTCTAGTTGTGTACATCTACTGGTCAGGAAGATTTGAACTGCTGGTGCTGCCCATCTATCAAACTTATCTGTCGCCTGAGTTTAGCAATATGAGCTTGAACCTACGGCATTAGAAGTGCAAATAATCGTGAGTTGGCTCCAAAAACTTATTGTAAGGCTGATCATTGAAATTCTTCTAGAATAACACAATCACATGCCGAAGATAAGCTTCCAGAAAAATGAGATTCGGCTACCAGTGAACGCAGAATTGAGGAACCAATAGCTTATCCAGGTCCGCGTTACAGACTTTAGCACACTGACGAATTAACAAAGAGTTCCATCCAAAACGAGTAAGCAAAGAATGACCAATAAAACCATGTAAACCTTAGTAATCCATAATGAAATCTTGGGGGTAAATTATTTTATTAATATTGCATTCTAATTGCAGATTGATTCTTGTACGCCACATGGAAAATTATTAGCATGCAGAGAATCTACAGCATAGTGATAATCACATTTTAGCATCCCAGTGATTGAATCATGTGCAGGACTGAGGAAAGTTGTTAGCAATTGATAAAACTAGAAAAAAGTTCTCCTTTCTGATGTATGTAATGATGAAAGTCAAGGTAGCCGAGCACTACATGATTTAAGGAAATTTTCAGTGGAGCGTGCCATGTATTTTCCAATGATGCATGCAATGAAGGTTCGGGGATGAAGCATAAGAGTACTATATGTCAATTGCTTCATATTCATATACTTACAAAACAGAATAAGACCACTAACAGTAGTATGGTTTCAGAAACAGATGGATGTCACTGCATAAAATGCACCGTGTAATGTTATATATACAACCTTATATCATCTTCCCTTTAACTCATTCAGAGGATTTAAATTATTGGTTTAGGAATGAAAGGAATCCAATTAAAGGCATGCCATCACATTTCCCTTCACCTCATTAAGTTGATTTAAATTAGTAAATTACTGTTTAGGAATGACAGGAGTTCAATGCAAGCACATACATGACAATTAACAATCTAGATCACGAGGAATTTCTGTGCATAGTGCCCCAATATTTTAAGGGCATAGCTCCTTTATGTTCCACTATGTCTAGTTCAAGGAGGAGATGAGTCAGTAAAAAACTTCATAAACACTAACAAAAATCAACTACAAATCATAGGGCAGTGGCCCTCACTCCAAAGTATATGTTCTAAAGTATAGATGAGGTACAAGGAATAAGTTGCTTCCAGACTTCGTAAACAACATAATAAAACTTCAGGCTGTCCAAATTTTCCACAGAGACTATCCAGAGATATTATGAATTATGATCTAGGTCTCCAGGAAGGAAATTGCAGACAAAAGTGCGTGTATGAATAAGGAACACAAAGTTTGTCATTTTAAAGTTGCAAGCATATAAATGAAAGGCTGATCAGATCAAAGTATTATCAACATCATCTTTGATTTCCACACAGATTATATAAAGTTCAAATAAGATAAAGTACAATCTCATATGAACCTGCTGACGAGCTGCTGCAAGCTGTAAGAGCTCATCTGCTTCAGAGAAATTAGTGAACCACTGGGTCAGTGGATGATCTTTAGTATCACCCATCCTCCTTTTACTTGCATCTTCAATAGGTACTGCGCATATAATAGACATATTCATGCACTTCGAAAATGGAACAATAGAAAATTGCATATTGAAGAGGTGAGAAACATACTTGGATAAGATGAGGTTATTCCGGCAGGCAATCTTGGAAAGTTCACCACTGGATGGTTTTGCACACGAGCTAAGAAAGCCTCAGAAGGATCGGGGAAAACTATCTCATCATATGATTCCACTACAACAGGCTTCTTTGTTGACATGGAACTGTTCTCATCATCTGGATATAACTTCAAGTGATGATATCTGTATATATATTACACTTCATAAAATACAGGATTCAGAAATTATTTTGGTGTTCGCATAAATTGGGCTGTGTTTAGTAACTGTTTCCAATAAATGTTACGCTCACTAAAATTCAGTTTAGGTAATCGCATACCATCCTTGGATGAATCAATATTTAGTGTAGATATCAGTTGTAGTGTAGTCTATAATCTCATTGCTCAATAATCAAGCGCCCAAACCATTCAGATGTTTCTCTTCTAATTGTATACAGCATGACAAATATTAGAAGCATCAGCTAGACATTTCATTACTTAAAATTGAAGCAGTTGAGCCAAATGCAGTATCCCAACAGCCTCGAATCATAGTTGATGGTAAGCAGAGTGTTGATAGACCAGTTAAAAAGTTATTTTGAAATTTTTTAACCCTTTAAAGCCTTCTTCAGGCATATATCAGAACTCTATTCTGGGCAGAGGGACACAGAACATCAATAGGCAGCTTTAGAAACCAGGGCCAGCTATTAATCAAAAGCAAACAGCATCCAACAACTCACAAGTTCAAAGGCTTGTCACAAACATCACTGTGGAAATAAAGTGTGATAGCAACTTCAAATTCACCCCATCCTGCCTCGGACAACTCAAAAGGAGGTGACTCCACAACCCTTGTTGGATTGTTGAAACTCGAATGCAGCTGAAAAACAGCACGCTTTATGACAACTCCAAGGTCCTCATTGGTTCCTCCACGAACATACACAGTCCATTTATGTGACTGATACCTTAACAAGATAATCATGTAATTAACCTCTTTTTTTTGTTTGAAAGAACAATATGCCGAAACTGAGCGAGGCATTAAAACAGTAATACAGAGCATACTTACTCGCTTGCCTTCTTGCCAAGCCAGAATGCGATGTTACCATACACTATTGGAACGCTTATTTCCACATCTTTGAGTTTCTTACCCAAGTTCTAAACATAACACACAAATGATTATACCGCAAAAGATTGAACTTTTAGCAAATTCGAGATAACTTTGTTATTATCTTGCGTGCATTCTACAATCACATTGGGCATTCTTCACATTAAATTAGAGCTATTACCGTAACCAGCATGCAAAGATTCGAACTTAAATCGCAGACAGAATCGAGCTAAAAGGCTACAAGCTATACACACATGCTCCAAGAGCAAGGCAAAGATCTGATTTCCTAAAATAGCCGGGTTTCGAGACACCAGTGTATTCCGGAAATTCCAAAAACAGAAATCTGAAATTCGAATTGAAACATGGAAATTTACCTTTTTCTCATTGTCTTCGGACTTCCCCATTTTGGTTTGCTGTGATTTGGGAGTGGGACCACTGATTTTAGGCTGATCTTGACCGTGCTTTTTCGAAGATGAGCTGTTGGTCATATCAATTATAAGTTCGTCTGAGAAGCCGAAGCTGAATATGGATAAGAAATCCTAGGGTTTGAGCATCAACCAGAATTACGATGAACGGTTCATTGCATTTACGATGTCGTTTGACGCAAAGGGTGGTTTTAGAAAAGCTGTTCTGAACACCGATGCAGGGGATAATCACAGCTGTTGTGAAGGGTATCTTTTTTTTCTCCAATGTGGGAAATTTTTTTGTCAGCGGTACAAATAAGATTAGATAAATAGTATTTTAAAATCGATAAAAAATATCTTAATATTCATAAAATCATCTCAAAATCTGTAAACTCTTTTTTAACAACGGATTCCTAAACATCCGAATTGCTATTTAAATAAGCCAGCAGGAAATGGGTGTGGGGAATGAGCAACTATTTTAAATATATTTAAAAATTTTAATTTCAAAATCATTTTCTTAATTTTTAGTTAGCATTTAGTAGTATTAATCATTAACATAGATGATTATATATGTTCTGTATATTTATAAAGGCCAAAAATAATTATCTGATCCATTGTCATTGATGAACGTTACTCATTTAACACACATTAAAATAAAAATGAAAAATGAAATGAAATTGGTGTGAAATATTTTTGTACCTTTAAAAAGAAAATAATAAAAATGGATTTATTGTTGAGTAAAAAAATAAAAGTAATACAAACATAATCAATAGTTTATCTTTCAATATTTATATAATAGAAAGAGATTATCTTCCTGTGATTTAACGTGACTGAATTTGCTCTAAGCAAATAAATGTGTTTATTATATTCAATTTTTTTTAAACATATGTATTTTTCAATTAGAGTAATTATATTCGAGGGCACTCTTGAACATTTGATGTGGATAACCCTCTCAACGAAAATTTGAATTTTGATTCATCACGATGAGGGATTACCTCATTCCGTTGGGCTCGACACCGTTAATTACTACATTCAATTTCTTTATTTAGATAATATATTCAATTTCAATTATTGGATATCATATTGAAAAGAATAAAGGGCTCTGGCCTATCCATTTTTTGAGGTAACACCCTTCTATCTTTTTTGGGTTTTGTTTTCGCTGATGCTTTTTTTTTTTTGGTAAAGAAAAGTTCTAATGTTGACTTTTTTATTTTCGGCATAAATATCGGTAATTTTATTTAAAATAATATTGAATATTAAATATGTGTACCTCACCTAACAAATATTTAAACCAAGATGAATCACTTGTGAAAAATTAATTATACTCAATAATGTTAATTTTCTATGTCTTAAGTATTTACAAGCAATAGGTATCAAATATTTCATTTTCATGGACCAAAAAGATCCAACTTTTTGGCCCTAAAGAAAATTCCATGCAATATAAAATTTGGGCTTTGATAAATAGAAAATGGATCCAAGAATTTGAGCTATCAACTACAAGCATGAAATTATAAAAATGTGACTATATTTAATGTTTAACAGTATTTTAAATATAATTGCATTCAATAGGAGAATATTATGATGGATCCAAGAATTTGAGCTATCAACTACAAGCATGAAATTATAAAAATGTGACTATATTTAATGTTTAACAGTGTTTTAAATATAATTGCATTCAATAGGAGAATATTATGCTATACCAAACAAATCTACAAGCACCAAAGATTTGTTTTTTGGCCAACCATAAGTATGAAAGATTCAAGAACTCAAGAAACAACAAGAACTTTCATCTTATAAAATTCTTGTTCTTCTCAATTGAATGATTTTAGAAAACACCCAACCCCCAATGATTTATCTGTGGGAATACACATACCTATTCATGTGTACCTTACATAGATGATTAACCCTCCACTTAAGCCTTTGATCAGTTTAGATTTTTCCCCTCACTTTTTCTTTTTTAATCATCAAGAATGCACAACAAGACAAATGACAACAGGATCAGAATTCAGCAAGCATTTAGTTTATTCTTCTCTGAAACATCAATGGTGATATTTCTCTTATTTGTTTTCTGTTGCTAAGAATTTGATAATATTAAAATCCAAATTAACTTTATCTCATCTTATAAGGTTTTAATGAAGTAATTCTTTTACGCAAGCAAGTGTATATATGCCATTGTTCTGACTGCTCTGAAATTCCATGTCCTTGACAGATTCTTGGAGCAGATTCTCTCCTTTATGAATCAGAACACAGACTCGTGAATAACAGTGACCTCTATGACTTCGAAACTCAAGACGAATAAAACTTTCACCTGGACAGGTTTCCCAACAACATTGAACATGTATGAATTATGACACAACAAAAGTTAATAGAAGAGTATGTATCTGGTAATCATAACTGGTCGAAACCAAATTCCTAATGTATCCAAGTTCTTTCAAGTTTTAAAATACAGACCCAAACATGAAAAGTTTGTGTCAGCAAGAGACTTGGTTTAACAGATCATGTTTGTCCCATGTTATTGGATCCGTTTGGGAACACGGTGAGATAAGTAACTTATTTACATTATAACTTATGGAGAAGTAAGATTGAAAATAAGTCAGATTGTAAAAGTTATTTGTGTTTGGGAAATCGGTAAAAGAAGTGACTTATTTGTAAAAGCTCAGGATTTCAGCTTGTTGGCAGAAGTAACTTATTCCCACAAACAACTTATTCCCATAAGCTTTCCCAAACAGACAAAAAATATGAACTGTAACTTATAAGGACTTTTGGCACTGCGTAATACATTTATAAAGGTTGAAAAGTGTTTTCAAACAGGCCGATTATATGATTTTCCGAACATTACATTGTGGTTGTTCATACTGACTAGACATGACATGTTTATTCATTAATGTTGCTTCCCCACATCACTCCCAAACACACGTTTTAAAGGTTTTTTTTTCTGATATTCTCCCATCTAAATTTTGCAAGACGGTAATATTATCAGTTTTTTTATTTAATATATTGTCTTTTAGAATAATTCTACTATTTTTTCTTACTATTTTAACTACAGTTCAGATCTTCCAGCACATGCGTTGATTCCATTCAGACTTCTAAGTCGTCTTCCACGCTTTTATCTTGCACTGCCAAGAAAAAGTTCTGAATAAATCACATTTATAATATAAAGAAGACATTAATAAATGTTATCAAGCATGATTCGAGGAATCAAATTACTTGAATGGACCAAATTCTATATACAAACATAAGTTATATACACGCTCCATATTCATGTGACGAAGCGTGTCTCTGTAATTGTTCAAAGGTTAAACATAACTTTTGATCCTTACAATTTCTCTTGATTTGAGTTTTGGTCTCTGTATTTTTAAAGTTGTGTTTTTTGTTTTTAAAATTTAATTCATCTGAAATAGTTAAAACAGTTAAAATTACTGACATGTTGTCGATGCCGTTATTTTTGTTGACGTGTCTTGATAACTGAATATGGTCAGTGCTTACATGGATTGGTTAAACCTACTTTTGATCACTGTAGTTTGCACTGATTTAGATTTTGGTTCCTAAAATTTAAAAATTGTGGTTTTGACCCCTCAAGTTTATCTGTAAAAAATTATTAGTTCCCGTAGTTTTAAAATGACTTAAACCCTGTTTTAGCGCCGATAATTTTGCTTACATGTCACTAACTCTGTTAATTATGGTAAAACTGTTTAATAACTTCAAAATCTTACATTCCGCTATTAATAAATAATCGACTCAATTGATTTTGCCACTGTAGAACTCAACAGCTACACCTACCTGTTTGGCATTATATTTTGATTCCACCCTTTGAAAATGAATATGGCTCTAACAATTTCATTTCCGTGTCATTCAAAGATAAAGATATTAAATATCTTAAGTTTCTTTTTGTATATTATATGGATGATCCGATCCATAAGGACCATGTCCCAAAGGTTTGATCTTGTAGAATCTAATATATTTTCTTATTAAGCGAAATGTAAAAAATAAATAAGATTGATTTTTCGTATTTTCTCATTAGATATTTTGACACGGAAATGGAATGATTGAAGTCAATGTTCCTTTTCTAAAAACGGAATCAAAATATAGTGTTAAACAAGTAGGTGTAACTGTTAAATTTTATGGTGGTGAAATCAATGGAGTTAATTATTTATTAAGAGTGGAATATATGATTTTGGGGTTATTGAACTATTTCACTATAATTAATGGAGTTAGTGACACATAAGTAAAATAAACGGTATTAGTATAGGGTTTAAGTCATTTTAAAACTACGTGGACTACCAATTTTCAACGGAGTAAACTTGAGGGATTAAAATCATCACTTTTAAACTCTAAGGACCAAAACCTAAATCAAGGCAAACTAGGGACCAAAAGCAGGTTTAACCAATCCATAAAAGTATTAATCATATCTAATTACTAAGCCACATCAATAAAAATAACGATGTCAGTAACATGTTAGTAATTTTAACGACGTTAACATTTGATCTAGATCATTTTGAATCTATAAGGATTAACGGTTCTAGATAAACTAAACTTTAGAGGGACAAAAAATGCAACTTTAAGAAAATGCATTTTGTTCATGACATTACTACATAAGGGAGGGTTATATTTGTTATAGCCTGTACTTCAAGCATGATTAATTATATGATGCTTTCTCCAGAATTAAAAATATGGGTGAATTAACTTTCATACATAAGTCGCAGGTGCTGCATAGCTAAGATATCAAGTCAGTAATAGATTTGAAAATGTTGTTTTCTCCATCAAGTTAGTTAATATATCAAGTTAGTAATAGATTTGAAAATGTTTTTCTCCACCATCTTACTCAACACCAGTACGATGAAGTGAACTTTCATCAAATTTTTTTTTGTTAATTCATTAATATAATTGTGTTTCCTTACACTTCACTCGTATCTCTGTTAAAAAAAACAAAAAACTTCAACCGTTAATCATTAAGTGACCATGGTTCTTCTTGTTTTTTTTCATATGGTTATAATCCCTCTGTTTGGAAAAGCTTATCAATCCCCTAAAAGCACGTTCAACAGTGTTTTTCCTCAAAACGAGACGATCTCCCACATATTTACCTCGGCTTATGTAAAAGTACTTCTCTACCGCTTTCCCAAACGGATACAATAGGTTAGATTAGAGTATTATCAAACCTAACTGAAAAAGTTCTCCCAAAGATGTTTTATGTATTCACACGTATTCGAATCATAGACTTGAATGTGTTGAAGCGGCCAAGCCCTTTCTACTAGAAACAACAAGTTGTTGGTGACTCTTTATGGTACAGGCCAAACGCGAAATAAAGAGACAGAGGAGAAAGCGAGAAATTAAAGATTTATTTCTTAATTCCATAACCTTTCCTTACAACTTGAGCCCATTTTATAAGACTCTGACTCCTTGCATCCTAACAGATTAATAACAGAAAGCAGCAACAATTCAATAGCAGACTCTAGCATAACAGACTCAACAGAATACTAACAGAAACCAATTGCCACGTAACAATACTCCCCCTAATGAATGTCCTTGTCCTCAAGGACCAAGCGAGAGACTGTTACAGCGAACGGGTGACTGGCAGGAGGTTAGGTTTGCCGAGGATCTAGGGCTTGGTCCAACTTATTGGCATAAAGAAGCCGGAAGACCTGATTGCCAATAAATGTATATGCCATTTCTAAACCAGTTGGAGGAATATCACGCAATGTCGATCTGACGTTATAGGGGATCCAGTCAACGGAATATGAAGAATCCTTATTCTGGACATTGATCATCTGTTCCTCAACCTCCTTTGAGCTCATATTGCCTTGGAACATAGCAGGAGCAGTCAAATATTGTCCATGGCGTAGGGATGAGCTGTCAGCATCACAAATCGTAAACAGCCCATCAACGAATTCTGTGGGCGAATTGGGTATATCCATAGGTGTCCATTGGAGTTGAGGCAAGTTTGCAGAAGTGTTAGACTGATTGAACTCACTCAAGAATCTCCCATTCGATGGGACCCGATGCTTAAACGATTTGTGGGTCACCGAAGGCTTGACCTGATAAAACCAACTGCGAAGATTGAGGCTGCGAGGGGAGGTGAAAGACGCGCCGACGATTTGCTTGCGTAAAGGCCACAGGGGAAATTGAGAGGACTGTTCTGATCAAGAATAAGAGCTTCGGCGAGTGCCTCAGATGAGAAGTGATTGCTGTAGCCGGAGAGGTAGTCAAAGCGGATGTCATCGCTAGCGATAGAGGGATCAGCAACACCACCCTGGTGTGCCATGTCAACGGCGAATATCGTCATGTTATTAAGTGTGATCAGCTCGGAGTACCTCACCATTTCGGTGTCATCCACCGTTCCACCAAGCTTCTTCACAATCTTGACGTCACGAAGATCGACCATATCAGGCTTCACCAGATTAACAACAGATAATACACCGAGAGGAGCCAACAACGAGCTGATATGTGGAAATGGCAAGTAAAGACTAGGCACCACCATCTTTATGTCGTGGATAACGTCCGGCACCTTAACCCTCACATAGTGAATCCTCATCGGCTTTGAAGTCACACCTCGACTGGAGCTAGAAATGAACAACGTTTGAGCTCCTTCCAATGGTGGTAGAGTCATACTGGCAATAAAGACAACGGTAGTAGTACCATCACCGACGGCGGCATCCTGAGACTTGGAGAGCTCAGTCTTGATCTTAGATCGGTTATCACGAATCATGGAGACGTGATGCTCGTTGTTGTGTCACTCCTTCTTTTGCTCGCTGGAGGAGATGGTATGCCAGGAGGCACATCGGGCACTGATGACGTTCTTGTAGGTGACAGAGAGGAGATCCCTCTCTTCAATAGTGAGCTCGTCTTTGTCGACGGTGGCGGAGACCTTCTTCCTGAACTCGGCCATCTCTTCGTAGCGCTCGGCCTGTTCGGCAAGCCTCATGATGTAGACTAACTCGTCGCACTGCGACGGAGAGGTAGCGGTCGAATAGGTTGTGACGGGAAGGCAGCGGCCTGGAGCAAAGATCGTAGAAGAACCGTTTGATAAAGAAGCTGTGGAGTACATTGAGTCGGAGAGTGAAGGAGCCGCCGTTGCAAGCTCCTGAAATCCAAAATGAGAAAAGATCAGCATGAGGCGTACTGTATAAGCATGGGTGAGCAAAGCATCGTTCTGGTTTTGATGATTGGGTGAGCAGAGCATTGCAATGATCGACGTTGTACTAAGCAATGAGAGTTGCAGAGCATCCATGACTGAGCGAGGATTGAAGCAGTGTTTGATGCCGCCGAACTGACCCGAGGAGCGAATCTCCGGCACCATCGCCAGAGAATGGCTCTGATACCAAATTGGTACAGGCCAAACGTGAAACAAAGAGAGACAGAGGTGAAAGCGAGAAATGAAAGATTGATTTCTTAATTCCATAACCTTTCCTTACAACTTGAGCCCATTTTATAAGACTCTGACTCCTTGCATCCTAACGGATTAATAATAGAAAGCAGCAACAATTCAATAGCAGGCTCTAGCATAACAGACTCAACAGAATACTAACAGAAACCAATTGCCACGTAACACTTTAACGTCCATGTGCATCTCACAGAGTAAAATCTACTCCTGGTAGCGCTACCGAGAGCAGCGAATGCATTCAGGCTCTTTTAGCTTTTTTTTAATCAATTTCATATAAAAATTATACATTAAAATATCAAAAGATCAGATAACAGTGAGGCTCTGTATAAAAAGTACTTGCAAGTTTTGAAAATCCAACCAACGGTTGGTTGGATCAAGTGGTAAGCGGCTTGTTCCAACTTAAGCAAGGTCTCGAATTCGAGTCCTTGTGTATGCAGAAGCCACCGTTAGGAGACTCACCACCATTTTCAGGTGCGCGACGCGGGTCAGGTCTGGATTAGTCAGGACGAAGCTCCGGAAACCGGGCGGGAAACAAAAAAAAAGTTTTGAAAATCCAAACTTATTCTAAAAACGGTGGCCCCGTTCCCCGGTTACATCTGTTTCAGTTTAAGCCATCATATACCTCTTTTTCTGTAGCTGGCAATGACTTCGCTGCAGCAAAAGCTAGCCTCTGTAACTGAATTGAGTTGGATGCTAAGTAGGATACACATATATTGAAGCTAAGTTGAGAGATGACGAATGAGCTAAGCCATGTGAGTGCTTTGATGAATTTCAGGAAGTGGGACGCACCTCTTTTTGGAAGCCAACTCAACTTGCAGTCCCCTAATCTTGACCCTTTCTGCAAATTTATGGCTTCACACTGTCATTAATCATCAAGTTGCAACACTATAAATTTAGATCAAACACCGCACAAAGGATTCATCATCTTCTTCATCAATCAACACCAAAGTCCTTTACACGGTTCAATCCACTTCTCTACAAGTTCTTTGTCTCTTAGAGTAAGGCCAGTCAGATCATGGGCATTCGTCCTCCTTCCATAGTGGTTGGAGCAAAGCAAATCCTCAAGTCACAGTATCTTCATAGCAGAAACCAGTTCAATGTTCCAAAGGGGCATATAGCAGTTTATGTTGGTGAGTTTCAAAGGAAGAGATTTGTGGTTCCAATATCATCCTTGAACCATCCTTCATTTCTTGATCTGTTGAATAGAGCTGAAGAAGAGTATGGCTTCATTCATCCAATGGGTGGCCTCACAATCCCTTGCAAAGAAGATGCATTCATCAATCTTACCTCTCAACTGCGAGCTTCATGAAAGATTTTACCATTTTTTAGTTTTGATGACTGAAGCAATCCCCTTTTTCTTCCCTTCATGGGTTTTTCTTTCCAGTCTTGTCACAGATAGAAGATTTTTTTTTATAATTGTATAAATTCCCCCCCCCCCGGTCTTTTTCCTTTTTGCTTGAATCTACAAGCAAAGGCTCCGTTAACAAATGTAACTTCTGCTTCTCTAATTAAATGTAACTGATCTCCTAATTTTTCTTCTCAATTTTAGATATCAGTACAGTTAGTTGGTACTTACACTTCAACTTCCCACTTCTTCCAGCCTCCAATTTTCAGTGTTAAAATGGGCAAACGAAAAGGTCTTGATAACACTACAAGCATCCGAAGGGCCAAATCTAGCTTATGGATTGGATGATGGACCATAAGAGAGAACTTATGCATCAAAATCATCTGAAATAATCACTTTCATAAGTTGTCTTTACAGTCTATATATGAAGTTCTTGCCAAAATAGTAACGATAGCATATACATCAGAATCTCTATAGTCATAAATTTTATATAATCCGCATTGCAAAGACCTTGGCCATATCTTCAGGCAAAACACAAGCGACCGGTGACATCTCATGGTGGAAGTTGTTGTGCTCACCGAAGTGAAATTTGCCGACACAATTGCACAATCTCCACTCCTTGCTTCAGTGGCCTCAGCTTACTAGAGGGTTTAGTTTGCTTTCTTTGGTTTACAACGCTTATGGAATAATTCCATTAGGATAAAGAAGCTATCACTAATAGGCAGGTTGAGCAAGAACCCTAGTCTATCTAAGGTAAAAAAAATGAGACAACCAAAGTTGTCTTCAGCTAGGACTTTACACGTGTTACTCTTAATCCAAGGACAGATTGCCCGTTCGAATGTTTCGCTGTTGAAGACTGATACCTTTGCCAAGTCGTGACTGTGATAAGCTCAAGTCACCTGGTTTTCCACTGAAAGGAGATTCAAGTTTTGGCTGCAGCCATCTTCTCAAAGTTACTCCGTTGATTCTGATCTTTCCAAATGATTCATTGCCCTGGTATCGTATTCTCAGCCTTCTCAACAGTGCTGCAACTGCCTGGCCAACCCTGTGAAACCAAAACATTGCATCTGGGTCATGAAAATATCTTGACATTGTTATTTGAGTGTCATACAAAACAAAATATTATACTACCGCCGATTATCAATATAAGAATTAGATGAGACGAAGTTAGTTACTAATACTATCTCTGATCCACTTTATTTTCCAAATTTATAATTTTTTCCCAAAATACCCATATTAACTGCACTTAGTAAGAGGATTTCCATCACAAAGTAATTAGGTATAATACACGAGTAAAACGAATATTTTAGGGAAATAAATGCACATTTATTACAAATAACTAACTTAACTAATTTTATTAATACCTACAAATTAGTTATATAATTTTTATATTAAAGACATGAGGGACTAGAAAAAGTGGAACATGAAAATATTATAGAATAGGCAATCAATCTATTAAGTTCATTAATTATAAGAGTGAAATTGTAATTGACACTCTCACCTTCCTGAAATGTTAACAAGTTTCTCCCCCTTGGAGGTTGCAACTTTTGTTTTCTCTTCAGGCAATAAGATGATTAAGTTGGGTAACCTTGTGCCTGCAAAAGATTTCAGACAAATAATGGAGAAAGCAGTTGGTTATTTCAGAATATGGTCTCTGGCAACATAGCTTGGAAACTATAAGTGATTGGTAAAATTAAATTTATTCAAAGAAAGATTATTAAGATAAAATAATGAAATAGTATGCCAGGAGGAGAACTATGCTTGATGCTTTCTGACCCTCTTCAACAATTATAAAATGCTTTTGAAGCAAATCATTTCAGTACAAGATACTGGACTGTAGGGATCTGGAAAAATGAATCCTTCCCTACAGAAGAAATCGATAGTTCCATGAATAATGCCATTCTAGAGCTCCATTGACATAAATCCTCATAAAGATGGAAGATGCAGCAATAAGATGTATTAATATAGAGACATCATTTTGTGAAGGAAAACTTTATAGATGCTCTAATAATCAATAGTGATACTATGACATTAAAATAGAACATAATACCTGCTGCAAGCCGATGCTTTAGACCCTTCAAAACAGTTAAGAGGTATACCTGGTAAAATTATAAGTGATTTTAGGTAGGTTGATTCAACAACTTTGGCATCATATATATCTAGCTTCTGCATGCACCCACATGTTCACATTTGCACATCTTTGTGCGTGCATTTGTTAAGCGAAAAGGCATGCAACTAGAAGTTAAGAAAATCATTGAAAATTTATTTAGAAGATTGCCAATGCGTTTCTCAAAAAAAAAATCATAGAAGGAGATGACTAGGAGATAAAACATAAGGATACTGCACAGGGCACACAATCAAAGAACATTTGCTTGAACCACAAGTGAGTGGGCACCAACGAGTGTAATTAGAGAACAACTATGGCTATTGAAATGATGAATGGTCAACTACTACTTATATATCTCTAATAGATACAGTGATGAATATAAAAGGTAAAATAATCCTTCTGCACGTAAAAATGTATTTAGCTTCTGCATAATTTTATTAAATATACTTTTTATTATAAATGCAAGCTTTATGTAACAGTCATCACCATTGCATCAGCAGTTAGAAGGAAAAGCTCACCTCAGCCGTAAAATTGTGCAATTCCTTTAAATCAACAACAATAGGATTCACTTTAAAAGATACAAATGGAACAATTCCAAGAGAAGCAGCTTCCTACAAAATAATTACAGCATCATGCAATAGTCCAGGTTCTGTTTACAATACTTGGAAGCAAGGATGTGAATAGAGCTAGAAATCTCAGCTTCCTACTGACCTCAAGTAGCGAAAAAGCACGAGGATCATATTCACCAAATCCATCAATCAATGAACAGAGTTTTGAACGTTTTGAAGTTTCAGAACTTACTCCCAGGGCCTCAATAAGATTATTTTTGAAAGAGGCATCGCAAGGGAGTTGCAGGCATCCAAAAACTTGTGACAGAATTTCACTAGTAGGCACTGTACCATCTCTAATCATCTCACGATACACCAGTAAGGCCAGTGATGTCCTAAGAGCAGAAATCCAAATAAATTAATGAAGAAAATCATCTAGAAGAGTAGCCTTAGTTAGCCATGATGAAAAAGTCATCTGATCATATCCGACAAAAATGTATACTTTTCTTAATAGAGAGGGAATGCATAAATTTGAAAAGAAAAATAACGTCAAAATCAAATGAACAGGTGTAGAAATGTAAGACCTTCAAGATCCAAACTAGTATTCTACATATATATGAACTTAAGAAATGATATGACCTATCCTCCTCCATTTCCAGTGATGACAGAAAATGAGGTTTGACAGGGGAAAATGCAGACTTTGAGGATGAATACCATTTATTATTAACATGAGGTTGTCTCGAGTCAAAAGATAAACCAGGTTCACCAATATTGGAAGCCCTCCGATATCTCCTCAAGCACATCCCTTTCAAAGACATCAAATTTCAATCAGAATATGTAAATCTAGGAAATCTCGGAGCTTAATACATGTACAGCTTTGAGATTAAAAATAACAAAAATCCATAGGGATCCAGGGCTAAATCCATGAATAACAAGTTGTAAGCCACACAGATCATGACTTGAATATTAGACAATATTTAGCAATAATTCATAAATAGATTATTCATTTTAAAAAAAATGGGGAGGGTTGAGAATCCTGAATCTTTCTGAGGGTATTGATGGGGATACTTCTCAGTTCTCTTAATCTTGCAGACTAGAGCTAGATCCAAGAGGTAGCTACATAAATTTTATGTATAACAGCTGTATTCGTTTATTTGATTTTGGACTCCATTATGTTGATCTCAATGAACAACTCATTAGAAAATTTTCCCCAAAACCATATTTTCATTATAAATTTTCCTTAGAAGTAAGGATAATAATCTTTTAGCTAAAATTAATGGGTGGACGGAGGACCTAATATTTCAGTACACAAATACCTTGCCTATAAAGCAATTTATCTAACCTACTGACTATGCTTGGAAGTTTTGGAATTCATATCAAATAAAATCATTTTAAGAAACTTTTTCAGATGTCTTCAAAGCAGTAAAAACATTGATTACAAAGAAAATAAATGTCTAGAAATAAATATTAATCAAATTCAATCGCTCACCAATTATACATCTACACATGACAAGATTAGGGGAAACACCATCTGTTTGGGCTTGAGATAGGAGCATTTGAGCTGCTTCCAGATCGTCCTTTCTATATGGGAGCAGGAAAAACAGAAAATCGATTGAAAAGGCCCATGAATATTAGACAAGGAAATATTCTTGGATCACTTACTTCTCACTTGCTACTATAAGTATTGAGTATGTGATGCTGTTTGGGCATAGGCCCAATCCTTTCATTTCTAACAAAACCTCCATGGCCCTGTGAAATTGATCTCCATCACCTGTAGGGAACTCCTCACAATGTTACTTAGAATCAAGTATAAAATGCAGTAATACTAAAAAAAGTAGGACAGGAAAAATGACTCAGCAGCAATGAAACCTTTCCTTTTTTTGGGAGGGGGTGTTAAGAGGTAAACATGTTGCAGGTGTAAAGCAGAATCGTTACCAAGCATCATTTTTCTAGCTAAACAAAAATTGCATGTGGATACAAAAATTCTATAATCAAAGTTAAATTATTTTCGCATTTTTCACCACTCATGCATCTTCTCTTCATACAATTTCACAATTATACAACAAAATCTGTTCTTTTTTTTTTATTCTATCTCAAAAGAAGAACATGATTAAATTCAATAAAATAAATTATGCCTAAGGCAGGATAGGCTTGTTATTTTCAGAACAAATTTCCTTTTACTATATAGTGTCATCCTTATCACAGTTTTCACTCTCAGTAAACTATAGCAAGAGGTGATGAAAACATTTCAACTTACACAGTGCAGTGATCAAAGCATTCACTGTTGAAACACTGTGCACCAATTCACGGGACTTAAGACCCTTATATAGCTCCAATGCCTTCTCCCAGTTTCCAGCCTGGAGTAAATATTAGTTACGCAGATCAGTACCACATTTTTCTATCATTACGAATCCAAAGCAGCAGAAAAGACAAGAAAACAAAAAAATGTGAGAAAATGCGAATGAGGTTCTGCTTTGACTTAAAGCATACACATATTCCTAAGCTATTAGTTTATCAAAGTATTTTTCTCAGGGTTCTGAACTTCAGAAAGCTTAGATTCACGTTTCTTCAAAGTTTAGATCATATTCTACACCTAGGTCATCTCCACTAAACCAACTCAAGCAGAAAATTTCCTTGATTATACATACATTGCTACAGGCTCCCATCAAAGAGCTGTATGCCATTTTTCCTATATGTATTCCTCGGTTATGAGCCTCTTGTAGGACTTCAAAGCCAGCATCTAGCTTCCCAGCATGTCCAGCGACATCTATAAGTGCACTCAAAAACATCTGCATAATCATAAAAAAATAGAGAGATAATTGATAGCATTGAGGAGAAAACTCCAATTGCAAGAATCAACTTCAAATACCACCACACAAACAAAAGACATAATTATCTTCTGAAACCATAAAAGATGCAAATTATTATTCAGTGTCTGAAGGAAAATGCTGGTAAAGTACCTCATCTGGGAAAATCCCTTTCCCAATCATGTCATTGTATACACTACATGCAAATTCCCAATCTCCAGTTTGGCTGCAAGAATTGATGGCAATAGTGTAGACCTCTGGAGTTCCCTTTATACCATATTGGTCTAACCACTTGTACACTTCCCGTGACCGTTCAACCTATAAAAAGAACATTACTGTGATATGAAGTAAAGTACCATGAAGAAATACACAACATGCATAAAAACTACAAAAAATGATGACCCAACATTAACCCAGCCATTGTTGCATATCAAGGGGCATAAAAAGAGACTACACCTGACCAGCCTTTGCACATGCTTTCATTAATGCACCGATAGTTATGTGATCCGGTTCAATAGGTTGCAATTCTGCAGCCATTTCTGCTAAAACATCAAAAGCACGATCCACTGCTCCTGACTGAGCACATGCAGCTATAAGTGCATTGAATACAACACGATCTGGCTTCAATTTCTACTGCATACAAACATCATATGAACATGTAAATTAATTGATATTAAAGTCAGATGTCATGGAACAATTCCTTCTGGCAAAGAAGAGGATTTAGGGCTAAGGATAAGCAATTAATATCACTGAAGATGAAATTTTCCAAAGCATCAAGTTGCAACTGATGTACCTTAGACCTCATTATCCCATAAGCACCAAATGCTTTAGCAACTTGCCCAGCTCTAGCACAACCATCAATAAGTGCCCCATAGGTATGAACATTAGGTTCAATTCCAGAATTAACCATGTTGTGAAATACCTAAGTACGAGAATAAGAACATTAACTAGATAAAGTGCTTAGAAAAAGATACATCACAGCATTATGGAAATCAACTGAAATTTCCAAGAAAGAAGATTTCGTACCTCAAACATCTGATCAACTTTACCACTCTTGGCACATGTTGATATCAAAGTGGTATAAAGTTTGCAATCAGGTTTGAATCCAGCCCCCTGAACAAGCTGCAGAACTTGGAAAGCCCCTTAACAGACACAATTCAATGTCATGAGCTGAAGACCGATTAAATTTAACAGTACATATAAAGAACATTATATAGGGGAATCTATGAGCTAAGTTAAAAGATACTGACAATGAACTTACCTTCAGAGTCTTGAGAGCTTGAACACACGGACATAAGCATATTAAATGTGCTCAATTTTGGATTTGGAATAAGGTTGATGTAATCAAAAGCTTCTCTAACAGCCTTTCGTCTCTTGCAGATGTTAAAAAACTTTGCATGATAAACCTATGTCCAGTAAATTTAGTACATGAGAAACTAAAAATGAAAATAATATCAAGCAACAGCACAAAAGATGCATATACCTTAGTCATATCTAAAATTCCCTTCATTTCCATGTCTTTAAGCAATTCAACAGATTCATGTAACCTAACAAATTCAATGAACTTTTGGATAAGCTCTTCAAGCTTAAAAACTAAAGCAAAATAAGGTCAGAATGCTCATCATATTCAATTATAGCATAGACACAAGAGATGGAGTATGAGAATTTGACATTACTTTGTTTAAATCACGTAGAGATATAATTAAAACATACTTGAACAAGCAATACTCTAAGGGACAAGCATATGCTCTGTAGTGTTTATGTGAGGGATAAGAGATTACCTTCCATCTTTTAGCAAAGAATTATATGTTCTAAAATCTTGAGAATGACGATTTTTACGATCAACATGCTCCCTGATTGAGTTGGAATTCTGGGGAAGAAGTTCGTTACTTTTCTGATCCAGATTGGTTTTTCCCCTGTTGCTCAGAGATCTGATACGTTTTCTCAAGGAATGACTTCCATTTTGCTGGTGATAGTCTTCTTTGTAGCTGGCTATTGGTTCCACTCCTTCATCATTCTCTAATTTAACAAAACACGGTGTATGCCATGATTAGCTCTAAATATCTCGATAGAATATCATTGTTTGTCCGACTATATTAACAAAACAAGATGACATTATATATTCTTTAATGATGTTACCTGAAATTTGTGGAGAAACCTCTTTTAATGATTCTGGTCCTTTTAAAACATTATTCTCCATTGAGAATTGCAATTCTTTTTTCTTCATGAAAGAAGCATGAGAGGGTGGTGATTTTAAACCATTCAGTGGAGAAATGGATCCCGTTGAAGGCATGTTGACCTGGTAAAACATGTATAGTTCTTGCCTAGCGGATTCGCCAATTGGAACATCGCTATTGATGGCACCGAGTTCAAGTTTTTCTTTAGCATGATCTTTCCCTATTGTGAATTCATTGTTTACAGGAGCAAAAAGAGCAGTATTCTCGGGTTTATTTATAATTATAGGCAACCCAGGATCAGAGCGAGCTTTATCTCCCATTTCTTCCTGTTGTAATTCAGTCATCTCTGCAGCAAAAGATAGAGCCTCAAAAGAACTTGATTGGAATTCCATGGACAAATGAGATTCATCTACAACCTTAGAACTGTTTGAAGATGAATTAGTGTTAATGCTAGAGATTAGAACATCAGAAGGTGACTCAGATTTCTCAGTCACAACAGCCTCTTCTTCCACCACTTGAGATTTCCAATATGTTAGTTGGCCCTCTTTGCCCTCAAAACCATGGTTTTCTTTGTCAGATTTATCCTCCAATACCCCAATTTCCTGTAGCAGGTTATCCCCTTGAAATTCCTGAAAGCAAAGAATCTGAGTTTCGATGGTCTGATTCCCAATATCACTTCCTTGCTGTGATAATGCAAATTTTGGTTGTCCCAGTATCTAAAACGGTGTCAACGTTAGAACGGAAGTAATTATGTAGAATGACCAAATCACCTATATATCAATTCAATATAATTCAATCATGGAACACTACCAACGCAGCCCCATCTATAGCACTAAATGCAACTACGCGGAGAATTTATCAATCTCAAGTTTTAAATCTCTCATAATTAACTTTTTTCATAACGTTGAGAGTAAACAATTCAATACATCTCCCTAGGAAGGTGAGAATGTGTTAAGAACATAATGGTCACAACGGATAAGTTGGACGATATGTAAAAATTTCAATTATCAACACATAACTAAATGTGTATAATCATGGCCATCGGATGGTCTCGAAACTCATCTCAAGTATTGTTCTGTACATGACAGTGAGACAAGTCTCTGCATGGCGCAAAAAGAAAATTTAAATAGTAAAAAAATAAAGAAGAATGACACGAGATAAATGAATATCATCAGCACTTGCGACCAATTTCAAGTAGCGTGAAGAAATCCAGTGCTCAAATCCAATGCAACAGAATTTTAGCAGACTTCTTCAAATCCAAAAAGTGTGTGTGTGTGTGTGTGTTAGGCCGCTTACCTCTTTGGAGTTCTTCTTTCGCTTGATGTAATTATAGTAGAACAGAGAAACAGCAGATAGAGTAACTAAGGTGACGACGACAACGACAGAGTGAGGACTCAAAGATGCTTTGAAGATAAAACGAGGAGAATGGAGTTGAAGGAGCCGCAACTTCTTGCATTTATCATTTCTAGAGCGAACAACTCCGGGAGGCCTGAGATGATGAGAACAACCAAGGAATTGCGTGCGGATGGGTCGGAGTTTGGAAAGAGAGAAAGCAGAAGGAGAGCGTGAGGTTAAGCTAAGAGTACAGTGATTGGAAGTGAGGCTAACTTCCATGGATGAAGAAGGGATGAGAGAGGGAAGAGAGAGAGATTATGTGAAGGTTGAGGGAGAGAGGATTAGCAGTGTTAGCAGGAAGGAGAGGAGGAATTGAGCTCTATGAAGCCAGAGAGGAACAAGCGTTGTTGGTGCTGGTGATGATGCTGATCCAAAACGTTGCTGACGTGGCGCTATTTGTTCTTCCATTGGGAGTTGGGACTATGGGCCGGATTCGTTTCAGACCATATAAAAAATTTGTGGAACAATATCAATCGCTGAAGACACGGACGACAAAACTATCATCCCACGGCCGTTGACTACAAATTTAGAACTCTATTATTTGTTTAGTCAAATGCGAATAAGGTCTTTTGTGGAAATGAAGTGGACTAAGCAAGTTTGTTATGCACGGAACTTACCCACTGATATAATTCTATTTTTCTATTAAAAAATGTATGATATTGCTAAGATGATTTTTTTTGAAGGAGAAAATAAATCATTTAATTATAACATCATTCTAAAATATTTACATGTATCGTTACATTATATATCGGTTTATAAGTTAAATAAATTAATTTTAAAAAAATAATAGACTAATATATTAATTTACTTTCTTAACATCTAAAAAAAAGTCAACTAATTTTTATACTAAATAATACAGAAAGGTTGTAGTATTTTAATTCTATGCAAATATGCTAATCAAGTTTTGGGTGTATTGGATTTGGCATTTTGTTTTAACAAAAATTGACATGAGAATGAAATGCGGCATATTTGTTCTAAAATATTGACATTAGTAATTAAACAAAAGGCAAATTTTATCCCAAAAAATAACTGTATGATTGAATTTCATCCCAACTTTTACGAGTCAATGAGCAAAAGAATCTTATAATTCTGCAAGGCATTTCGCACCAAACCCTATTTATTCCTTAGTTGGGATATTTCTCATATTGGTACAACTCAGCCTTTAATTGACATGTTTGGTAATGTAATTATAAAAGTTAAATGTACGTTCAATAATTTTTTTGCAAAACGAGATAATCTCCTTCACATATTTATCTTGGTTTACGTAAAAGTACTTCTCTACCGCTTTTCCAAACATGTGCAATGTTTGTCAACGGCCATTTCATCCCTAACCCGTATGAAAAATAAAGAAATGCTTCTTTTTAAAAGAACTAGTTGTCATGCTCCTATTTAATAATCAACATGGACCAACTAACTTGGGAGATATGTTAAGATTATTCACTGAAATCGTTTTTTTGTGAACATCAGGTAAGTGGATCTTTTGGCCACATCCGGAATCCCCCGGTATCCGACGTTTTTTCCTAAGTCACTGGCCTTCTTTCAACTGGATCAGATAACCCGGGGCAATCGACTAATTCGGAGCGGGGAATACACGTGGCGCACTCCTTTAAGGTGCTTTACACTAAGGGCGGGTTACCTCTACCTCAAACGCTGCTCCCAGGGATTGAACTCTCGACCCTTAGTGGAATGTCAGTCGCATTTATCACCAGCACTTATGGGTTGAAATAATTTTTGTATTAACAACATTTATGATTACAATTGTCCTTCCACCTTATGGGTAAGCACAGTAGGAAGCCTCCTCAGCATCTAAAATTTTTATATAACAGAAGTCTTCAGAATCAAAATAGATTTGACCTGACATACATTTATTAGTTGATCAGAGAGATGAGTCAGTCTGTGAAGGCCGAACTACTATTGACAGTGGGCCCAAATAACTAAGTCGATATAGAATAATACAACCTTTCTATCTAGGCTTGTTAATACGGGCCCTTAACCCGCAAAAAAAAAAACAAGTTTGGATTGGAATTTTGTATTTTAAAAAATATGTTTTTTATTTTTCATCTCAATACTTTTTATAAATAAAAAGTAGTGTTAAATTGTATTTTTTAGGATAAATAATACCTAATACATTTAAAAATAGTCTAAAATATTTTATTTTTTCATGTCAACTTTCTATAACATTATATTTAAAATTATAACAAAATATTAGTACTTATATTTTTTGAAAAACTTAAAAAAGTCATTATTAAAAATTGGTGGAAAAATAATCATGTAACTATACAATCTTATAAGAAAAATGGGCAAAAAAGGAAAAGAAGTTTTTTTTAAAATGCAGTCCGTAGAGGAGGCGGACTCTGCCCAGCCTACCAACCTGTGCGGACCAGCTCACAACCTGCTACCCACGTTTCCACCCGTTAAGTTATGCTATCAGTTAGGCTAGATCTAAAGCCAAAATGAAGAACAAAAACGTTGAGCTGTCTTAATCTAGGAGGTTAGTTTTACATTCTATAATATCTAAATTTACGTGTTTAATGCTTATTTCATCCGTAGATTGGTGGGTTTAAGGATGTGAACTTACAAAAAGTTACTTAGATTTCTTTTTAAAAAAAATGACTGCTTTCATATTTGTGACAGTCAATTCGTGAGATTTAAATCAGTTTCATCCAATAAGTGAATCCCACGGCTGCCTTCGTGGATTCAGTCCTTTTCTTAATTTACTTTGCATTTACTCTTTTATTAATTGTTTAATGATGGTGATTATGTTGGGAATATGGGGTAGCCAGTGGCGAATCAGAACTCTGATTCAATATCTTTTGATAAGAATTTAGCAAAAATTTAATTGGTTCAAAATTAACAAATGAATGGGTGCAAAATAAATTACATAATACTAATATATATCTAATTTTTTGGAAGTAAAGAGGTGCGGTTACACCCCTCCAATAAACGGGGGTCCGCCAGTGGGGTCAGCCCACACAGGTTGACAGACTGGGCATGGCAACCTGCTACAACCCACACTCCACGGGTTGCAAAATCGCAACCTGTGATCCGCCAGCCGTTAATCCGTCAGTTTTTATTTTTTAAATAAAAATAAATTCTTTTATCTAATTTTTTTATGAGATAACATATTTATATTATTCTTTTTTAATCTTATTAATAAATTTTTAATAATTTCCTAAAAATAGAATATAATATTACTTTTTTCTCTGTAAAAAATATTAAAATGAAAATAGATACAAAATAAAAATATATATTTTAAAAAATAAAAACCCCATATTGACTGGCTCAACCGCCTAAGGTTAGACCTAACCCGTCTTAAATCTTAATGGTGATAGTAATTAGAGATTTTATTCGGTATAACACAAGAAATGCACCAATTTATTATCGTGATTGACTTTCTTTGGCGGTGGCTATGTGTATGATTATCCACTACTATGCACGATGCCGTACGTACAGCTTACAGGGCTTTCGAGTAGCTCAAGCACATCATTTAATTAGATTTTAGAGATATTTGTGACAATGTTTAGAAAAGTCAACGTATGTTTACCAATATTTTTCTGTAAAATGAGATAATCTCTTTCACATATTTACATCTACTTGCATAAAAGTATTTCTCTACACTTTCCCAAACAGGCCATTTAACTGTTCGGATGAGATCTAATTTGGACAATAGAGATCTAATTCTCAAAACTCTTTTTTTCCAAAAATATAGTTGAGTAGATATAGAATTTAGAAAGAAAAAAACACAATCTTTTATCTGCTATTTTTTCAAAGAAAAATTTATGTAAGAAATCATCATTTCAAAAATAAATTTGGAACTTGTAAATAAGATATAGACAACCTATATTTTGATCAACCCCCCTACTAAACATCAACTAAATCCCTTCTATACTGTGCTCCTCCCAATTATGTGGATTTACAGAAAAATTAGGTGTGAGAAAGGGAAAAGAAAAGATAAACATTAAATTAATTGGGGTAAAAAATAAAAAAAATATTTTTTTAAGAGGGTAACCATGCCCGAGATATTATCGATACTAATTATGTGTATACCTTTTTAAAGAAATTTAAAAATTGATTCACCACGTAAAAAGTTGACCTTTTCCGTTAAATTTAAAGATAGAAGAAACATGTAGGACATAATGATGTTAATACAAAGGGGTTATTGTTATACATATATTTTTAACACTTATACTTAATCTATAAAAGCCTTATATTTTAAAATGGAATGAATAAAATTTTATGATTCTTGCATGCCATTGAATGAGTCTATTGGTCCATCACTCTCATTTAAAAAAAAAAGGAAAAAACACTTAAATAAGGTGGAAGAGATCAAGATGGACCCAAAGTTAACCGACCAACTAATGTCTGAATGACAAAAACAGCCGTTAAGGACCACCACTTCCAATAATATAATCATTTATCGGACAATGCGTTTGAATGAGGTTTCTCAGATATGAGTTAATCGTCAAATATAAAAACTTGGAAGTTCATTTTATTTATTTATAGGGTTGCACAATTCACCAACCACAAATATGTGCCACACACAATTCAATCATACCTCCCCATTATAATGTCCTGTACTTTTTTTTTTTTACTTTATCACTTTTTATAGTGCGGGCTGACTCCAACATTTGAGTTTATCACTTTTTTTTCATATTCAAACTACAATATGTATAAATTGAAATAAAATTCTATCACGTACCTATTTAAAAATTCATAAAACTACTCTACCAATGGATTTCCAGACACGCACAATGTGCCTGTTTGGATACGCGGTAGAGAAATATTTTTACTCAAGTTGAGGTAAATATATGAAAGAGATTATCTTGTTTTACGAAAAAACATTGTTGAACGTGCATTTATTTTTTACAATCGTTCTACCAAACAAGTCCTATAATATCTCATTTCAGAAAAACAAATTCGTGGTTCATCAATCATCCCTAGCTTCTTCTTGTTTTTTTTTAATAGCCCTAGCTTTTAAACACTGCGATGTCATTGCACGGCAAACATAGGAGTTAAATACGCTAGGCTGGTCGAACAGAACAATGCAACATACTTCAACAACAAAAACTTAAAAATACTAATACCAGGTCCGTTTACGAACAGCTTTACAGACTTCCGATCAAATCTATCTTTTAGATAATAGGTTAGGAGAACAGATTTTACAGATTTTGAGATAAAACCTAAGTTTTAAAAGGTGATTGTTTTTGAAAAGTTATTAACTTTTAAAGAGTTATAAGCAAAAAGTAAGTAGAAAAGTTAGAAAAAAGAGAAAAAAGATAACAAATTACAAGAGAGAGTGTGATTAACAAAAAAATATATTTTCAAAATTAGTTTTTGTTATAAAATATAAATTAAAAGAACGTGAATACTTGAATAAAATTTAAGTTTATAAGTGGAAGTCCAAATGGATCTAGAAAGTGACTAATAAAGAACGTGTAAAGTATAAAATGACAGCGGGATGAAATAAAATTATGTAATGAGATAGACATGTGGGATCCCAAATTGGAACTTTCCAAATTCGTCTCAAAAATAAAAAAATAACCCTTCATCCACACACTGTTCTTTCTCCATTGAAAATACTAATCCTCATCTGCACTCTCTCTTTCTCGTCCCTTTTCTCTTTATTCATCGAAAATACCCCTTTTCATCTTTCCCTATTTCTTCTTCTGCCCCTTCTCTTCGCCCTCTTACGCTTCTTCCTCTGCTTCCACTTCTCAATATTCTAATGCGATTGTCAAATATGCCCTGAAGGTGACACTTGACGCCAAGGATCCTACACACATGGCCATTGATTGGACTTTCTTGTACATACACACATATGCATCAAAGTTTGGAACACTTTCTTGTTCCTCCTATCCATATCATAATGCGCTTCAAACCACTTCATGAGAATACAAGGACATCAAGTTCTTAAATCAGGAAACCAAAGATAAATCTCCATAGATAAATTAATTGTAAAATGAAACCTTTTAAATTATACAGCAGCTTTCAAATTATGTGCAACTGAGTTTCTACAAAAATATAATGTCATGTTTCATTTTTAATTAATTTGTCAATAGGAGATTCATCTCCAATTTTTAAAATAAAATACCTACAAGTTAGATAGTTCTTTCCTTTATTTGATAAAGTCTCCTTATTATTTAATTACTCCCTTTTTAAAAAAAATGCTACTTGTAACCGTTTGTTGACCATGGTGTTAATTACATCTTTCTGGTATTACCCTTGTTGAAGAGAATTGAGATAAATCCTCTATTAAAAAGTTAATTAGAAATTAAAATATACTATTACGCTATTGTAAAAGATCAATTGCATATTATGAAAGTTCGATTACATATAGAAAAAGTTAACTACATATGAAAAGTTAATTATATATAATATGGAAGTTTAAAACTCCATAACTTAAAAGTTATAATTTTACAATCAAGTTCTTAACGCGATCTTATCCTCGATGCTCCTCATTTATGATGTGGCCCCTAATCCTTGCGTGGGCGGTAATTTGTTGATTCGTTTTTAGGGGGATTATGTGATTGCAGAAGGTCATGGGAAAGGGACACGTAGGTGAAGTTGATGAGGTGGTGGGGCCCATTTTGACGCATAGCCGGGAAAAAGAATTTGGAAGTGGAGCATCCGCGACCGCCCCACGTGTCCTGGCCACAAACTCATCACC
>JANTPZ010141036.1:0-29601 GCA_025593235.1 Vachellia pachyceras | reverse complement strand
ACATATGCTGCCATTTCCTCGATTTCAAGAGGCCGGGCTTCTGCCCCATCTTCCTTGCAGAGTGACTTCTACTTTGTGTCAAGCTTCCCCCGCCCGAGAGATTTCGTTCATGTCGCCTCAGTGACAGTGATCCACCACCATCTTCTCCCCCCAATTCAATGACCACAAAGTCCTCATCGCTACCCATATTGGAGAGTAACTGAGAATCTTGAGGAGAAGAGCTTGGTGCTACAATATGATCCAATGGAGGACGCGTGGTGCCAGAAATGCTTGATCTGCAAAGAGGACAATTGGAGTTCCCCTGGAGCCAAATATCGATACAGTCCAAGTGAAAAGCATGACTGCATTTGGGCAGAACCTTGAGCATGTCCTGTTGCTGAAACTCACTCAAACACACCACACATCCATACACGGTACTCGAACCACCAGCATGATCCTCACCTTTGACGAACTGGAATGTGGGTATTTCTCGGATAATTGACTCGTCAAGACCTCGATTCCACACGGTGGGGGAGAGAGCTATGAAGGGTTCTTCGCTGTGCCTGGGACGCAGAAGGGAAAGCCATGTGAGAGGGTTGAGGCTTTGGCAGTAAGAGCAGCACTTGGTGACGAAGGTGAAGTAGCCGATGAGCAAGAAGGCTGTGGCCACGATGCCGAGCACGACGATGGCGAATACGGGTAAAGCAGAGCCCGAGGTAGCCATAAAGCCAGAGTTCGTGAACGGGAATGCTGCAGGATTCGACAGTGTACACGGGATAAATAGTTTTGACTAATGGGTCACTCAGATCTTGGTGTGTGGAGACACTTATAAAACCTCATTAATTTTTTTAAAAAAGGAACATATTATATTATTAGTATGTAATGGTATTATGATCATATATGTTTAAGAAGAAGGCTTGCGAGCTGCGACACAGACATCGAATCGAATGAACCGGATTGGGAAACGGAAGAGCACGTGGGGTCAGCATTTGACTTTGTGACAAACTGTTTGGGTCCGTGTGCCTTTCATTCCTTTCCACATGTTACTTGCCCCCTCCCTGATTTTGACTTTTCCTTCGTGAATCGCCTCTTACCTTACTCAACTAATATTACAAAAATCAATGTCACATCTGTGGGCCCCCTACCCTTACCTAGCACGCTCCAAGATTTACCCTTTCATTCTGTACAATGGTTACAAAGTGTCTACTTGGAGATCATTTATTTATACTCCCAAACGGACTTTAAACAGTAATTTTTTAAATTGAGATAATTTTTGTATATATTTAATTTAGAAATCGTAAAAATATTTTTTCACCGCTTTTTTAGATGAATACAATCTTACAACATTCTCAGTAAACGGCCGGCTTAGCATGCTCTGTTACAAGAATCATGCATGTCTGTAGATTACTGATTTAGTTGTGAATTGATTTAGTTGGAACGTCCAGGGAAAAGGACAAAAGAAATTGTGGTGTGTTTGTATATGATGATGAAATGTTATTTTTTCTAAGGCGAGGGATTGGAAATTATGAGAAATCCATCTTCACGTGCTATGGCCTACTGGAATTTGGAACAGTGTCTGTGTCTCGTGTCCTCGTCAGACCAGGAGGATGAAACTCTTGAACAGTAACAATGTATTATGGTTCGAGTGAATGATGCAGAGTAAGCGGTGGGGGTTGAAGAATGCAGATAACAAAGCTAATTGTCATGGGCATTACTCTCTCCCTAAAAGAGCTCTCTCAGAAGTGCGCAGCGATCCACGTGGTCAACCCACCACGCCTTCATGTCCATCCACCTTGGACCGGCCCCATGAGGGAAGAGGAACCATTACTCCCTCTTCTGGAAGAGCTATCATGAGGGTGTGCGGCGCGTTCATTTATATAGCTCAACACCCTCCCGAACCTCTCTGATGTGGGACTTTGACATAAAGTAGCACTCGAGTGATTATTAATTACATTAGGGGGCAACATGGTGGGGCCATGGTCCTCCGTCATGTGTAATTAGGAGTGCTCTGGAATTCCATACGTTGAGCTTCACTGCTTTCGGTTCCAGCAACATTAATTATTTATGCTATTCTAATTTTAAGCATAATATATAGGCAATGCGAATGCGGGCATACTGATGTATTGATGGCCTAGTAAAAAAGGCCTGGCCTTGAAGAACTTGTGCTTGTGAAGGCCATCACGTACACTTGCATTGCATTTCTTCATAGACCCAATCAAGACACAGTATTTTATTGCATTTACTGATCGGGCGAGTTCAAAACCTGGTTTCCCACGTTTTGGTTTTTTTTTTCCCGGAAAAATAGTGTATCGTGATCAAAAAGTAATGAAAAGTGAGGTTTGGGTAGATATATTAGGAACACGGTAGAGAAGTACTTTTATGCAAACCGATGTAAATATGTGGATGAAATCATCTTATTTTTACAGAAAAACGCTGTTGAACGTATGTTTAACTTTTAGAAACGTTGTTCCAAACAAACCCCATGGTGCCTATTTAGATAGCGTTTAGGCTCCCATAACACATGTTCAATAATATTTTCGTAAATCGAGATAATACCCTTGACATATTTACTTAATAAATCGTAAAACTAATTCTCTACCGCTTTTGCAGCAAGTGAGTAATATCTACAGTACTGGCTAATCAATCTCATTCGGACAACTTCCATTTCACTCATGCATGTATGGCCAATCGGAACTCAGTTTAAAATTAATAACCGATCTTTATCAGCTATGTACGTTACAGTAAACGGTCTGTTGTGAACAAACAAATAACTGGTTATCTACCCATCATGTACTGCGAAACACTTCTTTTCCTTTTCTTTTCTTTTTTCAACGGACCGTCAAAGCAATTTCAAACGGAACGGCTTCAAAATACTATACTTGCCTCCGTACGCGTGTATCTAAATCATCGATGAAAAGCTGTCGCGCCACCAGATCTTTTTCCAGCTGTTGTGGGGAAGGGGTATTTAATTTGTCTTTCTTTGCCCAACGATGCCTATCTTGGTAATTTCCATTCGTTCCATATCATATATATGCGTAAAGGATTCGGATTTTATCGCCTCGTTTGTCACATGAAAGTACATTTGTTCAAAGTAGAACCGAAAGTGGAAGTTTGAAACTGTAGGATTTCAGACGTACTGGACATGTTGAGTTACGAATCCGCAGATACCTACACGGAATTCGGATCACAATGGTGGATCCAAACACAAGACACAGCAAAAGCACCGAAGGCAAGAGGAGATGAGATAAGAGGATTCTTTGAAAGAGAAAAGGGAAGAGAGAAAACTTGTTTTCTCTATACGTTATATCTGCCACATTTGGAGAGCCACTTTACCCCTCTTGTAACTTCCCACTAGGGTTTAGGTTTACGGTATTTGACCTAACCCATGGATTTGGGCCTAATCCATCAAAGGTGGCCCATATTTCAACAGAAACATTTAGTACGATGAAAAGATGACGTATGACTTTTAATTGAAATACATGTTTAGAATATGAAAATGCTAAACTACCCAGGAAAACTCTTTCAATCTTTGTATATCACCACCATCAATCTCTTCAATTGTTCACTTTCACAAAAATTTGTCCACACGCCGACCACAGCAAAAATGTCCATAATCCCCCATTTTTGCACAAATTTCAGCGATCAACAATTAGTGATAACTCAAACAAAAAGAGGAGAGATTGAGAGGCACAGTCGGATCTGGGTTTGAAGGAGAAGAAGTTTAAGATTCACGACTTGAATAATACTCCATCTCAGATATGATGATCGTTGGTTTTTCTTCTATCATCGTCCTCCACCTTTACTCCATCACGAATCTGGTCTGAATATCCTCCATGGCCGTGGGTAGAGACCTCATCAACATCTCTTTGGTAGTGCATGCTAACATCGGTAGTGATAACGAAAATGGGGTGACAAGAGGAGAAGGTGAAGGCCGGACATATTGAGGATAGAGATGACAAATGAGGAAGGAAGTGAGGTTGGAATCAGATTCTACGAGTATGAGGTTGAAACTGAGTACCATCAATTTTGGCTTCCATGAATTCCATGGAGAACTCAGTTACAACGCACTAAACACGCATAAAATGGATTTCTAGCTCAAATTCCAATTCTCCAACTCCACCTCCTTAATTAATTGCTACCAAACGGGCTGTGCTTTGCTAGCTGTGATGCAAGGTGGCTGAGCATTATGGCACTGTTTTCTTCTTCGCCCACCGTTAGTGAACTACCGAATCCGAATGGGTTGCTCCGCAGCTGTCCCGAAACATTTATCGCATCATGTTAAGCATATTTCATTCACTACAGGGAAGGCATCCTATTAATAAAACTATGTAAGCTTTCTAGAACCTATTTCAACATATATCAGTAAAGGTTATTTGAGTGTGATAATATCACTTTGGTTAATATCAGAAGCAATCATGTTTACAAATGTACAAAGAATTCAAACTTTAGTTCGTGATCCACTAAATCAACTCCATTAGTGCACGTATGCCATATGAGTCATTTACTGTTGGGCCTGCATGGTGCGAGTCCCTTTAAGAACGAGATTGAGATGGCCCCGTTCCATAATGCACAACACTAGCGCACAGATGGCAACGAAGATCACCATCTTCGTTATCAGCTCAGACGAGAACGAGATTGTCCCATGCATGCAGTTGAACATATCACTGAGCTTAGTCAGTTATTGGACTGTTTTGGTCTTCACCTGACTTCATCATATATGGGCTCCAGGTTGTGTGAATACTGGCGATTAGAATCGTCAGTAGTGTTTATGACGTTTGTAGTAGGAGATATCAACATTAAGTGAAAGCAAGTATTGGACAAAATTCACAAATTATATCACCGTGGAACTTATTGCCAACGACACACTGGTAAAGAAAAAAAATTAAAAGAACAACAAATTGATGACAATCTGAAATACAAAATACTTGGGGCATGTTCAACGGGGGAAGTGATGAGGATGGCCGCAAGAAACCTGTGGCTGGACTTGGAGGAGTTCATCCAGCAAGTTGTTGTCCAGGTATTCAAACTCCACAGCGCCGTCGGCGGCGTCGGGTGGCGGAACTCTCGAGGATGAGGAAGAAGAGGGCAGAGGCAGAGGCAGTGAGGAAGTGGGAGGATGAAGGGAGTGAAGGTCGTTGGGGAAGTTGAGAATAGCTCGGTGACCCCTAAAATGAAAGGCAGCGGCGTCGTAGGCCCTAGCGGCCTCTTCGGCCGTCTCAAAGGTTCCGAGCCAAATGCGAGTCCCTTTCCTGGTCGGGTCACGAATCTCAGCGGCGAACTTGCCCCATGGCCTCCTCCGGATGCCTCTGTACCTTACCTCCCCGTTAACATTGTTTCCCCTTCCATTCGTAGTCCCACCGCTCATCCCCTGATCTTCCATGACTTCTCTCTCCGTTCTCTCCAGAATTTGTTTTACGCTAGCTTTGGCTATGCCTATGGGTAAAAAAACTCGATCGGACAGGGACAGATGGGTGGTCATATATATGTGTGGCCAGGTTGACCAAAGGAGGACGGTCGTATTTGACGGTTTGAATTTCAACTGCGAAACAATTGTATATTAAGAATGGGTGAAAGTGCGTTGAAGAGGAGCGCTTGCAAGATTCGATCAGGGATTAAACAAAATAAAGATGGCTACGTGCTGCTGACGTACGACTGTGAATGAAGTGTTTGTTGCAGAGCAGGAGATCAGGGCAATAGCCTTTAAGATAAGCATCCAGATCGTAGAGTACGTCTTCCTGGTGCAGGTAAAGCGAAGGAATCAATAATCTCAGATGTGAAGCAAACATAACAAGGTGAAGAATCGGATGAGTGAGAAAAAAAAGGGATAAGTAACGAGTGAGTGCCATATTTATATATATATGATCACATAAAAGAGAATCACAGGTGTGATGAATGCATGGATATGAAGGTAGCATGTCTGAATATCATATGTGCAGATGCTTTGGAATTCAATGCGCACGTATTTGATCAATCCATGCACTGAAAAGTGAGTAGATGGATTCAAGAGGGTAATTGATTAAGAAATGGGTGAGGGGACATATGGGGGGGATGGCTTTGGCCTATTATCATAAAGGCGTTGAATTGTTGTGTGCCAGGCATGACGAAATTCGAAGGCTGCAATGGAAAAAAAAAATGGAGTTAGGTGACACAGTACATACATAGATCGATGGCTTTGGGGTCCCAACAAATATTTGTTTTTTTTGGTTGCGCCCTTTTTTAATATTCAACTATTCATCACAGTCTTCATTCTTCATCGGTATAACAGGCGACAACTTTTATCCGCGCCCACCTTTTTCATTTTCCCTGGTTCATCATGGCCGGACTCAAGTTTGAGGAGATAAGTAAGACTTATTTTAATATCTTTTGAAAAGAATTTGAGCAAAAATTTAGTGGGTTCAAAATTAGAAAATAAGTGGGGTAGAATAAATCAAATAGTACTAATATATACCTAATTTTCTGGAAGTCAATGGGTGTGGCTGCACCCAGTGGGATCAAGTAGGTCCACCTATGATCATGGGGTCCTCTTGGGAACATAGTAGATAAGTATTTTTACATATATCAAGATAAATATATGCTTGGAAATGAAATAAGACACATGAATGGTGCATGCATGCTTCAGGGTACTCAAACTCACAAGTTTACATAGAAGCGTGAATGAATCTGAATTAGGAACACGTACAAGTTTAAGTTTTTAATGTACTAACGACTTTAACATGAATATAAAGGCGATTTGATGCATGTTATCTGGTTAACTGAAAACGTAAAAATGATAAATTCAGGTAGTCAACATGTGGATTTCACAAAGATAGTATTTTCCACACACACTTAACTCTAAACATGTACCTGCCAAGTCAGTAACCCATCGAGTCACCAATATTTAACATCTTACAATATTCGTTTTTATCTGACTTCCCCGCCAACAACATCCACGCAACCATGAAATCAAATTTCACCGCTTTGACGAAGCCAGAAAAAAAAAAAGAACCAGACCGCTAGAGAGAAGGGAGAATTGCATGCGTGTTTAGGGATTCGTTAGAAGAATGATTTTACGGATTCCGAAATAAGTATTTAATAGTAGTTTTGTCTCAATTTACGTCCAACGTGATTGGGAAGTAATTCCCAAAATTCGAGCTATCATTCCGATAACACATGTTGGGGGCAAATACATGTTTTTAATTTTTTTATTAAAATCCTCTTCTTAAGAAATGACTTTTTGTAGCTAGGAAATACCCGATCGAAGGATCTTAGTTGAAAAATCTGTAAATATTGTGGAACGAGTTTATATAGTCTCCGGTGAGACTGCTACCAAAACATTCTCAATATATACATCTTTAAGACAGGATTCTAGCAGATTGACATTATTTGATTGAGTATTTTTGAGCCTACTGATTAAAAACCCTTTTGGGAAAAAAATAGGTTGTTAAATTCAATTATAGAATGGGATCTATGATTTGCGCCAAGTCATACATATAAATGCCTTTTTCAGTCGCTAAAACAGATTTTCTAGTAGTACGACTTCCAGAAAATTATGTATATATCAGTACTATGTGATTTATTTTGTATCTACTCATTTTTTAATTTTGAACTCGTGAAATTTTTGATCAAATTTTTCTCAAAACATATTAAAAATAAGTCTCTCTTATCTTAAACCTACTACTTTTAAACCCAAAATCTTCTTAAAATATATAAAGAATAAGTCCAATTCAAAATAATTTTCTTACGATGACATAGATGGAAGGAAGTGCTGCAATTGAGAGGCAAAAAGGGCATCTAAAGTTTCATAAATTGTATTGTCATTTTTAAAAAAATAACAGTTTACACCCCTGAGTTAAGGTATTGACTCCACAGGTGGTTTCAATGTAGCTTTTTTGAAAATTTAAAAAAAAAATGATTTTCAAATTTTCGCTCATAACATCCTCTCTTTCATATCCTGACAAAGCATTAATTAAAATATATATTTTGTATAAAACTAAAAAAACGATCGGTTCAGAATTCAGATCCAACCTCAGCTGGGGAAATGGTGGACGCTCAATCCTTCATCTTTAAACATATTTTCTGTCGAAACCTATTAATGTACAAGGCTCTGAATCATAAGTATATTATATTTTAATAATCACCAAAACACAGCATAACTAACGTTTTTTTTTTTGGAATGACACACAGGTCCCAAGTAAGCGAATTATTCACAAAATGATAGTAAAGATTGAAAAAATTATTATGAGATTCCAGGAGTAACTGCTGAGGTTGTTAATGAAAGCTGCCAAGGTTGTTAATGACAACCTCAGCAGTTACTTCTGAGACTTTATGATAATTTTTTGAATCTTTGGGACTTTTCATTCATTAATTCTCCTATTTGGGACTTAATTGTCATTTCTTTTTTTTTTTTTTGGTTGGCTAAACAAGGCGCTGTGGCGTGGCATTCCGGTGCATCTCTGCTCAGCCTTCATCCCCTGTTGCTGTTGGGCCTGATCTTACCTAGTGTCCTATCACAACACGTTGCGTCTCATGATTGGCCCGTTTATTTTTTTATTTTTTCTCTTCAACCTGCCCGAGGCCCAATAAATCTGAGAAGGAGGGTTAAGTCCTAAAGTAGGAAATTAACACTAATAATTGGATGTCTTATATTCATAAACATAGCAATTTAACAGAGTCAAAAAGCTCAATTAAGAATCGTAGATAACAATTCAAACTATTTTAATTATAAATAAGGCATTTAAGTTTTCAATGTGACTGAGTACTAACTTACGGTTGAGATTTCGGGCCGCAGTAATTTGAATTGCATGGATTCACGAATCTCTTTTTTTTAATTTTTTTACCTTGGAACTTAACTTTCATTAATTAATCTCCTTGCTTCAGACGTAAATGCCATTATTCTCCCAATATACGTACGTCAGCCTTCAAAGACATTTTAGTTAATAAGTCTATCTGATACTGGATAGATTCGATGGACGTTATTATACATACATACATACATAAATATATATATATATATATAAGGTTTTGAGGTCGTTTGAGTTCAACTATATATAGCTCTTTCAAAGTGTTTAGCCCCTCCGCTCATAAGGTTTGAATACAATCCTTTTTCTAAGCAATAAGGTAGCTTCCCAGAAAAATTTCATTAGCCTATGCATATTTGAGAATCCCGTTTTCTCAACGTATGCATAGCCCAATGTTCAAAAATCATTTTTTCCTAATGGGTACGCAAGCCAACACAAAAAGCACATCTATATATATAAAAAGTATATCGAAATCTGTAAAAACATATTAAAATCTATAAAAGATCTCGAAATCCATAAATTCATTTCTCTCAGCAGAATTCCCAAGTACAAAAAAAAATCTTGGAATAGTAAAAAATATCTTAAAATCTGTGTTGAAATCCGTAAAATCATCGTAAAATTTGTAAATTCCTTTCCCCCAACGCAACAAGATAACAAAGGTTTTTGTGAATCATGATGCATTAATAATCCATTGCATGCATGCTCGCAGAAGAATATACGGGGGTTTCGTATTCTGACGTCACACGTATTGACTCTGAAAACTTTGAATGTAGAGTATAAATAATTAATTATATTAAAATCCAGACGATGTGATTGACCGGCGGCTCGTACTTTCCTGTCGTCCCACCCAAATTCAAAAAAAAAATAGAATGACCAATGACCACATCGAATGATGATGGAAAAAGTAAATATCGTCAGACATGTGCCTGCCCAGTTGCAGAGGGTGCATGCACTGTCTTGCTCTCTTTATCAATAAACAAATCCCAATCACCATTATTATTACCAGCATTATTGGCCAACTTTGTTCATTCTTTAATCCCTTTTTAGTACAAACGCCTTCCTTCCCCCCCCCCACAATAAAATAATTCGTTCAAAGCTTCCGTCTCGACCCTTTCATATACCATTTCTATCAAGGTACGCTATTAATATGCACAGCCACACGTACAGATTGATCGGTCCATGGAACCTGGTATGTATATATATATACATACGTATGCATGCATGCTGTAATAATAAATAATGCGAGGCTTACCTTGTTAATCAATAAATTGATCACTTGGGTCGCTGTTGTGGAATTTAATTACTTGTGTTTGCATGCCTATAATATATACGCCTCGTTAATCCAGCAGAGACTTAATTTGTCCAGGAGAGCTTGAAGATATACTGATGAGGGCTGGCTTGACAGGCGGTAATTCAAGCATTTATTCTTACCAGCAACGTCAGCTGCTGCTTACATATATAAGTGAATTGTTATCCATGGAAGTATGTTGTTGACTGGTCTTTTAACTAACTCGTCCCTGGCGCAAAATAAGAATGTCAAAGAAAATGAACATTATGGGAAAGTTTTGTTTTCATGAATGTTACTTTACACTGCTGTAAATATACAACTGAAGTGTAACTAATTATTCTTTAAAGAGGGAGATATACATGCATATACGCACATCTTTTTGCTGTGGTGATTAAGTCAGTGATTAGAACACAAGGAAGGAAGCAATAATCAGGAAAAAAAAGGAGGAGGAGGAGGAGGAGGAGGAAGAACTGATATAGAGGACAAACGGGTTGCCTACGAGCATAAAATAATAAATGAGAAAGGTCACGGTCTTAGGGCTGACGAATGATTCAAATCAACAGAAGAGGTGTAGGAGTTTTGTGGATCCATTTGGAGCTGCCCACGTTGCAATAATGTTTGAATCACGTGCAAATGAATTATCAAGACTATACGACGCAAGATTCCATTTTTAATTGCTTCCCAATCCTAACGCTAAGGAACTCATCACTCATCGCCTGGTATCCTTTCTATTTAATCGGCCCATCGACAATGACACAAAACTAGACACATCCTCCTTGCCAGCAATATCGATTTTCTCCTTCTCCTTCCTTTTTTTTTTTAATATATTTGTCATTTAATAATTAATTACGGGTCTCAAAGTTGAATAATCTTCCATCGTTTTCCTGCTTCTGCTGGGAGTGGGGTCTATATAAAAAGGAAGTGGTGGGGTGTGTGCTTGGTCGTTCAAATCTAGCAAGCCACCAACATGCATTTGCTTGAGTTCCAGAACCAAGAGCCATCCTCTGCAAATTCCAATTCCTCTGTTTCCGAGGAATTATCGTTCAGCTGGGAGGACTTCTTCTCCTTCGATTCGGTGGAAGGAATCGAATCTCAAGAAGTCTCCTCACAGGTGCAAGTCACGAAGAATTCTAACGCATACTCGGCATCACCAACACTACCGGAACATGAAGGTGGTGGGAGCAGGAGCAGCAGCAGCGGTAAGAGAGAGAAGAGGCCGTACAGGGGAGTGAGGAGAAGGCCGTGGGGGAAATTCGCCGCGGAGATAAGGGACTCAACGAGAAACGGGGTGAGGGTGTGGATCGGAACGTTTGATACGGCGGAGGCGGCGGCGTTGGCTTACGACCAGGCGGCTTTCTGCATGAAAGGGTCGATGGCGGTGATGAATTTCCCGGAGCAAATAGTGAGGGAGTCGCTGGAGAGGATGAAGAGGAAGCCATGGGAGGAAGGTTCATCTCCTGTGCTGGCCCTCAAGAGGAAGCACACCTTGAGACCAAGGTCGTCGTCGTTGTCCAACACTAAGAGGCCCAGAAAGAACAGTGATAACAGCCCCTGCAGGGATAGCCATGTCCCCAGCAACGTGCTGGTGTTGGAGGACCTGGGGGCTGAATATTTGGAGCATCTCTTGAGCTTGAACTCAGCTGACTTTGTTTCATAGCACCTTTTTTTTAATTTCCTTCTCTCTTTCAATTCTTTCATCGCTTCTTCTCATCTTCCTCCTCTGCGGCATCATGGCGCCAAACCTTGTCATATTGCCCCATTCATCAATAAAAGAGCGAGCCTGTTTTCTTTTTTCTACCTCCTGTACATTATTCATCTCTCACAACATAAATAGGAATCTATGAGTAATGCCAGGGGACAAAATTAAGAATCCACGGTATACTCCTTCCTCAAAAATTTATTTGCTTCCCTGTATTGTTATACATATTATGGGAGTATGCTTGGAAAATCCGTAGAGATAAATGAGTTACAGCTTCCGAAGTAATTTTATAGATTTTGAGATAGTTTCACTGTTTTTGAGATAGTTTTTACAGATTTTAAAATAATTTTATCTTGACTTACATGCACTGTTAAAGAAAATGAGTTTTTAAACAATCACTATATTGAGTATTAAACAGGTCACTAAACCCCATCTCCCATCGTGGTCACACAATTAAAGAAGTTAAATAAACAACTTTAAAAAATTCATATTTATTACTTCTTCAAATCAGTTTATCTAATAAACTGATATATAATTTAATTACACATATAAATAGTTATAATTAACTTATTCAACTTCATTAGTCTTCTCAAAAATAAAGTTTAAATAGCTGTCATGAAAAAAACTAATATATCAAATGCCCTTTTTTACTATATAAAAAAATAAAGGTCTTTTTTTTTTTTATCGCCGGTTTAAAAACCGTGAATCTGTAGGCCCATTCAGCAGTCTTGGTTGGGTAAAAGAGGCCAGGAGCCCAAACGAGCAGAGAGTTTGGGCTATCACCAAAATCTCATCACGGCGCGCGGGAGCGGGGCAGGGTTTGTATGTAACTATTAAGCTACGCTGATCGTAACAATTGATGCCTTTCTGTATACTCTCCATCACTTCCCACATTTATAGGATCCGTTTGAGAAAACGGTGGAGTGGATACTAAAGTCTGAAGAGGTGAGTGAGGGGACAAGCGACGTTGAAAATGGTGGCCGCCTGGCCGGGGAGTATATGCCCGTGGAATATATCTCGGGAGCTCTTCCTATGAATATATTACGGTTCTCTATAAATACATAGTACACTTGCTTCTTCTTTTCACCGTTATGCCTTTTATATGTTTTCCCTCCTCATCACTTCCCATTTCTTTGCATTCCATATATACATGCATGTGCGCGCTTGTTCTGTTTTCCTTTTTGATCTATTTCCTGGCTGTTTTTCTTTTCCTGGAAACATTCATAGTTTTCATGATCCTTCATTTGGGTGTCCTTTCTACCCTTCTTTCCGGGACCTCCTGTTAAAAACCACCCTCGTTGCGATCTGAAACTAGAAGCACGCGCCGGTATCTTCGTAACGTTTGATTCAATCATGCATGAATTTCGAATCTTTTTCCTGCCGTCAACTTGGAATATATATACAACTCTGTTGATAATTAATTGAATCTTCACTTCCCATTGGTCCCGGCTGATCCACATCATCTACTTATATAAACAAACTCGTGATTGTGCAGAGAATTAAAGAAATTAAACTCCTGACTGGGGCTGCCGCTCATGGCAGGAGATCAGGCACAGGTGCTCAATGCACTGGATGTGGCGAAAATACAATGGTACCATTTCACTGCCATCATCGTGGCCGGAATGGGCTTCTTCACGGACGCATACGATCTGTTTAGTATATCCATGGTCACCAAGTTACTCGGCAGCGTATAGTACTACGTCGAAGGTTCACCCAAGTCCGGTCATTGCCTCCTAATGTGGCAGCCGCCGTTAACGGCGTCGCCTTCTGCGGAACCATCTCCGGTCAGCTCTTCTTTGGGTGGCTCGGGGACAAATTGGGGCCAAAAAAAAGTGTACGGCTTCACTCTCCTCACGATGATCGTATGCTCTCTATGCTCGGGCCTCTCTTTTGGACACACGGCAAAATCTGTGATGATCACTCTTTGTTCTTCTGATTCTGGCTCGGTTTCGGTATTGGCAGAGACTACCTCTCTCTGCCACCATCATGTCAGCGTATTCGAGCAAGAAGACTCGGGGTGCCTTCATTGCTGCAGTTTTCGCGATGCAGGGTTTTGGAATTCTGGCTGTTGGTATCTTCGCAATCATCTTGTCCGCTGCTTTCAATTCCAAGTTTCCGGCTGAAACTTACGAGGTTGATCCAGCAGGTTCAACTGTTCCAAAGGCAGATTTCGTGTGGAGAATAATGTTAATGGTGGGAGCGGTGCCTGCTGTTTTGACTTTTTACTCGAGAGCCAAGATGCCTGAGACTGCTCGTTACACTGCACTTGTGGCCAAGAACGCAGAGCGTGCTGCAGCCGACATGGCTAAAGTTCTTCAGGTGGAAATTGCATCGGAGCCTAAGGTGGTGGAGGAGAAGTCTAATGGTGATAAGGTTAAATCGTATGGGATGTTGTCCAAGGAAGTTGCGACTCGTCATGGGCGTCATTTGCTAGGAACTTCAAGCAAATTGTTCTTGCTTGACATTGCATTTTACAGCCAAAATCTGTTCGAGAAAGATATATTCAGTGCAGTTGGTTGGATTCCTCCGGCAAAGACCATGAATGCCCTGGAGGAGATGTTTTTTATTGCAAAGGCTCAAACACTGATCGCTCTCTGCGGTTCTGTTCCGGGGTACTGGTTTATTGTGGCCTTCATTGACAGAATAGGAAGGTTTTGGATTCAACTGGGTGGATTCTTCTTCATGACCGCGTTTACGTTTGCTCTTGCCATTCCTTATGACCATTGGACTCATCGGGAGAATAGAATAGGATTTGTGGTGATGTATTCCCTCACCTTCTTCTTTGCCAATTTTGGGCCTAATGCTACCACAATCGTTGTGCCGGCGGAGGTTTTCCCGGCCAGATTCCGATCTATCTGCCACGGCATATCGTCGGCGGGCGGCAAGCTGGGTGCTATTGTGGGTGCATTTGGGTTCTTATATCTGGCACAGAGCAAGGACCCGAGCAAGACAGATGCAAGGTACCATCCGGGGATTGGAGTAAGGAATTCACTTATTGCGTTATGTGTCGTCAGCGTGTTGGGATTCTTCTTTATCTTCCTGGTGCCGGAGACAAGGGGAAGATCTTTGGAGGAAATATCCGGTGAGAATGAAGAACAAGAAGCAAGTTCGTAAATGTAGGGTACTACTACTAGACCAACCTTGTTATTTCCCAATCAAGCCTTTCCCTTCTTTGTATGCTTGCCTCGCCTATCTTCAGACGTGAGAAACCCCTTAGCTCGACAAATTTAATAAACATTTGCCCATCACTGTTCTGTTCCCACATATTTGCTCTCACAATCTTGTAAAGATTTCTCTGTACAAATCCGCTTGGGTTAGTGTGTTTTCTCCGTGGCTTTTTGAATCCAAGGGAGGATTAAATACAGCAAATTGAAACAAAATTGGACCACCAAGTCCTGACACATCTACATTTTTTGTGACGTTACTCAAGCTAATCACTTGCACAAACCATTTATTCTTAAACCCCATTTTCACCTACATTCTCTTAATATTCTTGCCTCTCAGCTATCAGCTGCAACAGATTTCAAGCCACCAAGCATGGTGCATCCGAGGAACATTGAGTAAAGAGTCTTTAACACCACTTCAAGGCTCCTGTATGGACAAATAATCTCAACGGCACATTCTCATTTTCGGCTCTTTTATTCCGTTGCCAGTCTCAAAAGGACACAATTGTGTTTGGGGACCCATTGCCACTACATTCGTTGCCCCCTGCCGAAAGATTCCCCTCAAGATTCCATCCTACTTGCCAGCGGCGGACTTAGAATCCAGACTTAGGGGTACAAACTATTTTTTAAGAAGATAAGTAAGACTTATTCTTAATATCTTTTGAAAAAAATTTGAGCAAAAATTCAGTGAGTTCAAAATTAACAAATGAATGAATGTAAAATAAACCATATAATTCTAATATATACCCAATTTTCTAGAAATCAAGAGGTGCAGCTTCATCCCGTGGGAATCAAATAGGTCCGCCCTTGCTGCTTGCCAAGGAACTTGTTCAGCACAGCTAAAAGCCATGGTGCCTGAAATCCAGGTTCTCCTACGCCATTTGTGTTTTAGAATTCATTCCTCGTTGAGGTTGTAATAATCTTTCCAATGAGCATATGGAGACTACAGGCCTTTGTATCTTTAATATTCTGTTTCCTATCGTAGGCACTGATCGATATTACTCGACCCCTCCCATTGTTTCTTAAACAAGAGCATTAATTAAATTAATAAATTCTCTTCCTTTAGTAAAGGAGTTATACGTGCGAATCATACTCTGTTTACTTAGATACGAGTCGCATGACATGCTGTGCTCTGCAGTCATCTGGCCGAAGCAAAAAGGTCGGCACGTGCTTGTCTAATTGCTCCCATCTGCCAAGGCAAAATAAAATTTTGATTTCTTCTTTTTCACTAGGATCTGGGACAAACACCAGACTACCATAACATAAGGCATATCATGTCCTTCAATGTTGAGTTCACAGAACAGTCAAGCCAACTGTAATTTGTAGCAACAACTGGCACAAGCCCATTTCATGAGCCCTGAGGTTCATATCTAAAGATAATTATATCTCTGCGGCTATATGGGCTATTACGCTTTACACATGATAAAGCAAGGAAAGTAACTCAATAACAGGTAGCACAGAAAACATAGAAATTTCAATTTGCACGTTCTCTAAGCACTTCAAGATCCATTTCTGTAGGGTCAGTAGCCTGGATTTCATAGTGGACGCCATCTAATTCACGTCTAAACCTGTCTTTAGATGTGGCATACAGCATCTTGGAACGGATTCGAGAGGTTGAAGGGGACCTGATAAAATATCATGTCATTTATAACCAATGATAAAAACTCAAATGGCGTATTCATGGAAAGAAACTTGCAATCACAAGTATAACAGGACGGGCGACCAACCCTAGTAAGATATGTAAATGATAACTGAAATAAACGATGTAACGAAATGTAGGAAACTAGTCAGGGAAAATAGAAAATACCATGCAGACATTATAGACAATTACCAGTCAGAACAGCCTTCCTTGCTGTTTCCATCAACAAATGGGTGGAAACATTTAAAACCTATGCTAGACTTCTTGGAGGAATCTGATACAAATCATAAAATATTTCACTCAAGTTTCTTGGTACTCAACAGCGCACAATCCAACCAACAGCCAGTGTCTTCGAATTAGGTTGTGCACAGACCTCAACAAGTCCCAACAACAAAGTAGTCATGAAGAAGTCGTATATTAATGGAAATTCTGTAGAAGAATGTATGTCTTCATCTATGCCTTTCTTTTATAATCATGAGAACAGGTAGCTACCCAACAGTCCTATCTGATATTATATGCTTAAGCTCACACCTAAGACGCAGAAGGGAACGATCCTGGACAAATTGACGTCTGACAACAGCAATGGAAAATTTTTTATGCAGAGATCAATTTTTTTTCTGGGGTTTTTTTTGGGGGGGGGGGTTACCGGCAAGGGAAATTATAAATTAAAAAAAACAGTATCAAATCAACAATCATATATTTAGCCCTAGAATATGAAACTGATAATATATGGCATCATAATCAGAAGACTTGCAAAGAATGCCCCTGAATATATGTTTACATAGCATGGCAAAGAAGTTCATTCCGCAAAGCACACAAAATCACAGCAAATAGTTCATAGGTGCAACACGAAAATCCCTTCTTGCACAGGGAAAATGCATATTAGATCCAAATTTAAGTGGCTATTTCCCCTAGCATCAGTAATTACTGGCGCAGTTAATCAACAATCACATATTTAGCCCTAGAATATGAAACTGATAAATATATGGCAACATAATCAGAAGACTTGCAAAGAATGCCCCTGAACATATGTTCACATAGCATGTCAAATAAGTTCATTCCGCAGAGCACAAAAAATCACAGCCAACAGTTCATAGATGCAACACGAAAATCCCTTCTTGCACGGGGAAAATGCATATTAGATCCAAATTTTAGTGGCTATTTCCCCCCAAAATCAGTAATTACTGGTGCAGTAGATGAGAAAGTTACAGTTTTCTAAAGGAAAGACAGAAAGAGAAAGGTATGGGATAAACTAACCATGCAATGAAGAAAATTTTACTCTTTTGACAGTTTTCAGAAGTCACAAAATCAAAGTCATAAACAGCATATCTGCAATCATTCTCCGGCAAGGATGCAGTGAAATCATCGTAGTTCTCAGCTGGACTACCGGTCTTCTCAACCACAACCTCTCTTTTCTTTTCATCAACCTTAAAGATCACATATCGATACACCTTCTTTCGCTTCAATTCCATAAAGGTGTTTTTGCTGAGATCAGCAACACCCATTCCCGATGAAGCATTTGACTGAAAGCAAAATGAGTGTGTTAAAACCATAGAAAATAGGTTGATTTGTAGTAAAACAAACACCAAAGTTGTATGAGAAGCAGCGAGAACTGTCCACTAATTATGTTATAAATTAATACGGATCCCGGATCATTTCAAATTAATTTCACAAATGGCTTTCCAGTGGAAAAGTAATATCAATCAAGGAGTCAATGGTCTGAACTAATAATAGCAAATGAAAGTAGCCCTGACAGGCTGACACAAGACCCCGGCCTCTAAAAGTTAAGTTTCCAAGTTAAACGATTTATTGTTCCATCAAAATTCTCAGGAAGGAAACCGATGCGCACAATATGTAATCTTGCAGCCTTAAAAGAATGCAAGGGTCGCGGCAAATCCGCTTACTGATTTCCCAAGAAAGCTTAGAGTGATGGAGGATGAACAGGCTCGGTAGTCACTAATATCACAGAACAGAAAAACAAATGATATCTCCAAAGACGCAATTTGCGAGAATCAAACGAGCAGCGAGTTCGACGAACTAATAAAGAAAAGTAGATATTCTTTACCCGGCTCAGCCCTCTGAAAGACATTGCTGGCAGCAAGAAATAAAAGAAGCAAAAGTGACGATGAGGAACAGAAAACTTCAAAGTCGAAGACTAGAAGGAGAAGAAGAAAAATAGAACTTGGCAAGGTGAGGTGAGGAATCCCCCCACGAAATGACTAAACAATATAAAGAGTCAAGGGGAGGTTTCAACTTCTGTGAGGGCATGGTTAAATGCTGGGGAGCTAATGCCACCAAACAAGAAAAATATAAATACAACAAACAATAGAGATAGGGACGGTGCGTCGTACCAACGCAAAGCGAAGTTTGATGCAGTGGATTTGAGGGATGTTGACCCCGCAATTGCTGTGAATCTCGGCTTTTTGTGAGGCGCTGGGGACCATCAGCCCATACCAATCAGATGCGGCCACATCCATGACGACGTTGCACTGTAAACGAATCTCCACCGTCCTTGGGCCCCATCATCTCCCCTGACAACCCCACAACACTGCCACATTGGGCTACCTGTTCTGGTCGCCGCGTATCTCACCGTTCATTCCAATAATAAAAATGTGTACCATCAGTGACGTCCGCAGTCATTAATGCTAATTTCTTTTTTAATAAATCATTCATAAATTACTGTTCCTAATCTCCTATAAGCATTTATAGTACAAGGCTTGCATTTTTCCCATATTCCGTGTTAGACTATGTGATGTTGATGTAATGTTTATGGCTTATCCCTATCAGCATTTATAAATTACTACACTTTTCTTTTCTGTATATTTTCTTGTAACGGATACTAAATCGATTAAAACAATGAATCAAGAGTTAGAGATTCAAACTAATTATATTAAAAATAATATAATTTGATAAAAATATTAATATCATAATATTTAAATAAAAATTATATTATATAATAATGTTTTATTGCATGCATGTCTCGACAATTGTTTGATTATAGTAATAACAAAATAAAACATTGAAAATATATATTTACCCTTACAATCATTCAAAAGTTACAAAATAATGAAATGCTAAAACATAATCATTAGTAATTAGTGATAATTTGATTGGATCATCCAAAAAAAATAAGAAATTATCAACATAATTATAAACTAAAAAATAAATTCAATTAAAGGTGGTATAAGTTCACTAAAACTAAAAATAAAAAATAACATATTTTTAAAAAATAGATTTGACCTAAATCATCGGTTTGTCTTAAATCACCCGAGTTAAGATCAGTTTACTTAAGTCAAACCAGTTCACCATGGGTCATGATTTCCTTGGTTGGGGGACATGACCAAACTGCTCAGGTGACCAGATCAACCTGATCGGTCCGGTCCAATTTTTTACTTGTTAGTTTTTTATTAAATCATACATTTACTTTTAATTAACAAATATAGAAATCACACTTGCTCTATAATTAACACTCACATAAAGTATGATATTATAGTAATTTAAATAAATATTAATAAATTATAAATCATAATTTTTTAAAATAAATTATTTCTGAATGATGTTTAAATTAATGTTTTTTAATGGAAGACATACTTCATGCTTTTAAAATTGCTATCATATTCAGTCCACAATTTTCTTAAGGACAAGCGATCTTCCAAAATCCGAAGCATTGCATTACCTCGTCCACTTGATATGGGCCTGAGCCCATTTCTGGTTTGGACCATTGCCCTAAATGGGCTTCAAAATATTTTTGATTCACGTGCCGTGATGTGATTGGTTGTGGGTTGAAATCGAGAGGAATCAGGTGTAGAAGAACGCATCGGAACAACCGGGGTAGGCTGAAGTGGTTTGCGCCTCTGATGAACTGATTGTGAATTTAGGGCTTTTCCCGCGAAAATGGAAACGGAAGGTAATTGCTCAATAACGGTCTTTTCCATCCATCGCCTTCTGTGTTGTTCTGGAACGATACCCGTAATTTACCTTCGATTTATCTTTGATGCCGTTTCAGTGCAAAAAGGAACTGCAAACCCTTCGGCAATGTTGGCTTCGCTTCTTAGTAGGAGAGCTAAGCTTCACGAGGAGCTTCGCAACATAGAAAAGCAGGCAATTCTCTACTCTCTTTAGGGCTTCCTCTCCCCCTCTTATCCTTTAACTTGTTTCGGTTGTCCAAAGACGAGAGAGAACGGTTGGGTATATGTGAAATTGGGAATCTTGTTTCTACACACTTATCTGAAAATACCGATTTGAGAGGGTACTAAGACAATAGGGATTTGTTACGGGTTATTAAAATTAATTCAACTAACATTCTGCATTTAAGACAGGTTTATGACATGGAGACAAGTTATTTACAGGATCCGGGACAGTGTGGCAATGTGTTAAAAGGATTTGACGGGTTTCTATCCTCATCAAAGAACACTGCTCTGTACGAAGCTTCTTCTTCCTCTTCTTTAAAATTTATTTATGTTGCCGTTTTCTTCCTTTTTTTAATCATCAACTGATTACTTGAACTCTTCTTTTGGTTCTTAGTTTCTGATGTTGTGATAATATTAAGAAAATATATGGAGGTAATGCAGGCTCTTAGTAAATTATGATCTGTTCATTTATTCTTCAAATATATTCTATTAATTTTTTTTCTGTAAAATTATTTCTTTGATGGTTGGAGAAGGCTGGATCATGAGTTGTGTAATTACATTAATAAAACGAAAATCACATCGGGGGATAATTTGTTGTCCACTTTTCCAGAATCATCAGTAAACGGCTGCCATTATTGGTATCAAACCAATAGCGACTCGTACAAGCTAAATTTTTGGGTCTTACCATGGTTTCATCTGATAAAATAGACTTGAATGAAGAAGTGGAATACCTAGGGTGCTGACCATAGCACAAAAGTTATGAAAGCTCTAGTTTGAAATTTTAAAATTGAAAAAAAAACTTGTGTTGTTTATCTTTCCATCTTAAATAGATGACTTTTCTTCTTTTGACAATTTTTTATAGGTCAGCTACGACATAGCGTCAAAGATGTGTGTCTATAGTTGCATGGCACCTATTCTCGTGTTATCAAGTTAAACTGAATTCAGACATAATGCTTCATAATTGATTGACATCAGTGAATCTAACTTCTTCATGGTAGCTTGAAGCGGTCTAGAAAGTTTCAACCCGAAGATAGGCTCTTCTCATTATCTTCAGTGACCTCACCAGCGGTGTGTATTCTTTAATTTTAAATTAGCTGCAACAAAATAAGCTTGTTTGGTTGAGTGTGAAATACTAGTGGTGTCTAGAAAAAAAATTAAAGTTAAATTTGTCTTCCTTTATAGTTCAATTTTCACAGCGGTACTTTGATGTTCTTGACTATGTTGATTCTGCTTATCACCTGAAGAGAAAAGAGTGATTGAAAACTTTCTCAAGAAAAAGATCTGTTGGGCTAGAAATACAATACATCACCTATTTTGTCATATTGTCTTTGACTACAAGCACACGTCTGGAATATTTTATTGTTAATGAGGAAAAGACTGAGAAAGCAGATAACAGGATAACTTGTTTCTGCTAATTTTGATGCTGTCATGTAATTTTTCTTGGTTCTAGAAGTTGGCCTGTCAAACACTCACTTAGAAGACTATGAAACTGTGTTGATCCAGAGTCTATGAGCATTATGGAAACAGTTCAATGATAGCAAAAGTTTAAAACCTTATTCGCTGAAGGAGTCAGAATTTTGGCAGCGATTTGTCCATGTCATCTCTGTGACTTGGTACTGAGCACTAAATTATCAAAAACTTTGAATAAAATAGCACCATATTCAAAGGATTGAACAAGTAATAACAACAAGCTTGGTGGTGGATAGGTTGTATCTGTGTTTCAAGTTGTTAAACCGTTAAATATTCAACCAAGAAATTCAGGTGCATCGGTATTGAAACATTTTGGCTGAAGTGGTGAACTCAATGACCCTCTCCTTTTGTCTTACTTCGATCCATCTCTTCTTTTTTACACACTTTCAAAAAGGAAACCTATTTTTCTGTTGGTTTTATTTATCTATAGTGGTTGGTGTTTGGGTTAGCTTTGTTAAGTAATTTTACACAATCCGAGGTAAGTACATGAGAGGAGTTTTGTCTTGGTTTGCGTGAAAGTGTTTTTTTTTAATTTTAATTGATTTTGGGTGTTTGACAATGGGATCTCATGAAAATAGTGTTTCTAAATTCTGAAGTTCTAACGTTTTGTATTTTCTTCAACTGACTATTACAGGCAGAAGAGATTGCAGCTGGTAGAGATGGTGAGATTATATGAGCATACTTGTCAATAATTTTCATTGTATAAATTTGATTGTGTCTTCATGCTTTGGTGTTTATCTCAGATGGGAGGTCAGATCTTGGTCCAGGACGTTCAAAAGGTGGAATTTACGCCAATGGCCAGTAAGTAATCCTCTGAGTCATCTTTGATCATGTTCTAAAAAGCTTAGCAAACACATGCAGGATACCTGCTTTGTTTATTTTTGAGCATAAAACATGTACGTGACAGGGGCAAACCGAAGAAAGGAAGAGGTGGGCCGAGAGACGCAAAGAGAATCAGGGCTTCTACTGAACAAGATTTTGATTACGAGGACGATCCTGACTTGACATTATGATTATTAGAAAGTGCTGATACAACCTTTCACTTAAAACGTGTAATCCATGGGCCTCCAAAAAAAAAGTTTGCATGTAAACTGAATGAATGCCCATTTTTGGTGCTCAACGGTTGTGTGCATTGCTGGGATGCAGTTAACATTTTTCCCGCCCCTTTATAAATTGGCAAGTTTATGGGAGCTTATAAGACCTGTACATGTGAATGTAATTTGTTCAGGTGTTTTCTGTAATCATGTATGAAAAAGGAGAAAATGAATTGTTAAAATTTTTTGTCTCACTTTAATTGTTGTTTTATTGAATCAATGGATACTTAATATTTTTTAATTATATCCCTGACAAGCAATTTATATGTGGCTTTTAATCTACATTCTTTAATCACATAAAATTTTTACATTGATTAAAATTAAATGCCATCAAAAATATAAAAAAAAAATAAATTTAAATCTGAACCAGATCTGGATTTTGCGCTCCAGCAAAATAAATCTGGATGATTAGGCCGTGAGCACAGAATATGCTTCCAACTAGGATGGCTCGCAATGGCCGTTCTGTTTTAAATGCAGGCAATAATTATCCGACGTCGTTTTCTTATAACCTTCCTTCTCTCCTTTTTTCTCCCTCTTGCTCCGTCTGCGATACAGCATGCAGCAAGACACTTTACCGGTGGGGAGGTCCTCATCGGTGGTCCATGAGCATCGCAATTTTATTTTGCCCTCAAAAAGCTGAGCTTGGGAACAACATAAATTGTCGCCAGCGAAATTCCTGTCCATGGACTTGCTGGTGTGTACTGTACGGCTGTACTGATTACTGTCCTGCTGTTTTTTTTATTATTTTCCTGGCTCAATCTATGTTCTCATTTTCTTCTCTATTTTGAAACAAAAAATAGGCCATGCTTAAAATGCGCAAGAAGAAGGCAGACAAACAACCTCAAGTTCCTGTTTTCTGGCTCGAAACCTCTGATTCCGTTTGTCGCCGGTTCCAGTTTGAACCAGACGGCCAACTCTCAGTACGGTTTCGATTCTTCTAATTTCTTTTGTTCAGTTAGTGATGTACACGGAGATGAATCTTGATGAGGACCTCGGGATTTGACTTTCTTTAGTTATACTTTTGAGGAAGGAGAATGCCATCATATTTCTAGTCATTCTAGCATCGGAATCTATTAAATCAACTGGAAATATTCCCAACTGGTTTTACTTGTCTTAGTCTAGGAAGGTTCATCTCTTGGAAGACATTTGTTATCTCATGCATTATGAAGTTTGTTCCCGTGTTGACTTCAATCTAAAGTTCGCATAAACTGTCCTTGTTCATTTTCTTTATGCATGATAAAGTACCTTTTTAATTGATATTATCTTCTGATATATTGCTATTATAGCAATATTGCAATCTTTCTCAAGTAGAGACTTATTTGGAACTTCCAAATTGAAAGTAAGAACATTTCATATGAGATGTATATTTTTGCCAAATATGAGTTGTTGGAAAAAATAATTGCCATTCTGCTGGATTCTCTGTATCTTGTCTGTTTTTTCTGCTTTTAGTCTATTGAATGAAATGCGCAGAAAGGTGGCAGCGATTGGTCTTGCTGGGTTAAAATTTTCTTTCTTCTTTAATCCCTCCCATCTTATCTGCTTCTCTTACTTTTCACCCTTTTTAGAACTAAATGCTAAAAAACGAAGAGGGAGAATTCATGCTTGTTTTATTGGAGTCAATTATGTGACATGTTATTTCAACATTTCAGCAGCTACATTTCTTTTTTAGGAGCTTCACTTCTGAATCAAGCTATAAGCGTTTTTGTTGGTCACAAAAATACACTGTTACACCGTCTGTGCTCATAATTGGATTTAAGTTTCCATAAAAGTGTTTGTCCAACTTGTTCTTTCCTTTCATTGCTCTAACTAATTTTTTCATGTCCCTTTAGGTAAAGCTTGTAGATGACTCCAGACCAATATATCACAGGATCGTAGAGTCTTTTCTAAATAAATTTTCCCCCTCGGGATATCCATAGAGGTTGATATCTTTCCTTATAGGATGCATCCAATGAGATGGGCCAGATGGCTCTGACAAGGAAGCCTGATCTGATGACTCAAACTTTTGGTGTTTTCTTTGCAGCGTGAATGAGGGCTACCTTAGATATACACAGTTTCGAGCACTTCAGCATGTTACCAGCGCAGCACTATCAGTGCTGTCAACTCAGGTCTTCTGATGTCTACAAAATGTCAGTATTGTATATTCCTAGAAATAATTTACAGAGTTGATTTAAAGTCACTTGCCTAAACAGACACGTTATAATTTGATTTATCCCTCTTTTTTTGTGATAAGTTTATTCCTTTCTTATCTGTATGAATAATAATGATCTTAATAACATAATAGACTATGAAGTGGTTGTCCTCGGTCTGTATGCTTATTCTTCTGCAGTCACTACTATTTGCTGCAGGCTTGCAGCCCACCCCTGCCCAATCAACAGCTGTTAGTTGGGTAATTTGATATCACCTTGCAATTAACAATTCTGAGATTGGTAATGGTAGCATCCATTTAAGATATGTTTTCCTTGTGCTACTCTGACATACAGATTTTAAAGGATGGAATGCAACATGTAGGGAAGCTAATATGTAGTAATTTGGGTGCTCGAATGGATTCCGAGCCTAAACGTTGGAGAGTTTTTGGTTTGCGCCTTGGCTGAGCCTTTCTTCTTACTATAGCTCATATTTGCTTATTCACAGGGTGTCTAACTGCAAAAAGCCTTGCGTTTTACAGCTGATGTGCTCTATGATTTAGGCATTGGCTTGGAAGTGCTTTCTCCTCTATGCCCACATCTTTTTCTTGAAATGGCAGGCCTGGGCAATTTGGCGAAGGTTTGTTATCACAGAGGACCCTTTATGTCCCATTTGAGTGAAAGACTTGTCATTTCCTATTTGATACTGGGACTGGGATCTCATTAATTAGTTGACCGTAAAATTTTCCTTTCATTATTATTTTGGAGTTGGCAGGGGATGGCAGTTGTTGCAGCGAGAGCAACTAGGTTGCCTATTTATTCTTCATTTGCCAAAGAAGGAAACCTTAGTGATCTATTTGCTAAAGGGGAGGCTATTTCAACTCTCTTCAATGTTGTTGGAATGGGAGTTGGAATTCAATTAGCATCTACTATCTGTACTTCAATGCAAGGGAAGGTATATACCATATTATAATTTTTCCTCAGCATTACTGTTTACATGCATTCGTCTGTTTTTTTAACCCATATTAGGTTTTTGCTAACAATGTGACTCTTTTTAACAAGTATTAATTTTATTGATGTTTCCCAACTGATGGATTCTGAAACGTTTGCTATTAGTTTGTTGTGGGGCCTCTCCTTTCAATTATACATGTATACAGCGTGGTTGAAGAAATGAAAGCTACTCCTGTCAACACCTTGAATCCACAAAGAACTGCAATGGTTGTGGCTGATTTTCTTCAGGTCTGGAATCTAGAACACACTATTTCAACAAATGAATGCTCCCTTGTTTTATTTTTCTTTTTTGTGCGAGAGATGGCGTCTGACTGACTGCACATAGTTTAATCTAAATTAGGTAGGGCGTGTATCGAGTCCTGCTGATATTAGATACAGAGAAGATCTGCTATTTCCTGGACGACTCATAGAAGGTGCTGGAAATGTTAGAGTGGGTAGGACTTTGCACAAGATCATTAAACCTTCAAGGCTCCATGAAATAAAACAATTATTCCCTGAGGAGAAGTTTCTCTTAAATGACGGAGGTAAATGCATTGATATGGTGTTGGAGCATGATGCCAGTGGAGAAGATGCATTGAGGGGCTGGTTGGTTGCTGCATACGCTGCACAGATGGACAAGCCCTCTCAAGAGCTCAGTGCCGGAACCCTGCTAGAGGCCTAGGACAAAATGAACGACGTCTTCCCTGTATTTCTAAGAGCATTACAGGACAAAGGATGGCATACTGATCGTTTTCTGGATGGTGTTTTGCCCATTTCTGTATCTGCAAGTCAATGCGTAGCAGAAGACGTATATTTGTAACAGTGTTTTAGGCCAGATTGAGGAAGGAGGAAAACATTTTTGGTCTCTGATCGTGTTTTTTTTACACCACCCCTGATCAAGGCATAGATTTTGAACGGTATTTCTGATTTAAGCGATTAAGAGCTTCCTTGGTCCTTACAATTTTCACTGGATGTTGTCGAGTAATTAATGATTAATTATCTTAGTGGAGCATATATGTAGAATTATTTATGAGAGACGATATGATGAAGCATAATTCTTATCTGCATTCTTGTGCATTTAAGAATGTGGGAAATGGGACCCAGATCCATGCGGTGCCAGATTATATGTTTTTCAATGGCTTGCTTTCGCCTTTTTTGTTTTTTCGGGGAACAGGAGGACGATCACGGAAGACGGATTATCAAAACCATGTCTCCTTTTTAACTACGTAGTAATGATGTGTGTGACTTTTATATAGCGTATTCGTCCTTATTCCTTTTTCTGAACTTGCAGAGTTGTAGTGCTTAGGTAATTGAAGAAAGCTCGTTCAGGTGGTATTAACTCACTGAAGTAATATTAATTAACAATTAATCTATTTGCTCCGAGATCAACAGCACGCGGTGCTAAAAATTATTCTTAATGGAAGAGAATCATGGCATCCACAGGAGAAACCAAACAAAATTTCACATGAAGCATGAGTAAATTATGATCATGTTGTTCAAAGCGATAAAGTCAAGCGCAAAAAGCTAGCAGGTTAAAGCATGGAGCACAGAAGCATTAAGATCTGAGAAATTCAAAGTAAGATCCATTTTCAGATACTCTCCTTTAGAATTAGAATAAACAAATATAAATGTCAGTTCCTTGTTGAAGTGCCGGATCTGTAAATTGATATCTGATCAATACTTTTACCCGATAAAGCTATAAGAAAATATAGATATATATAGATACATATATTAAGACTACCTGAAGGCCATACAAGTCCCCCACTGACAAAGCTGTACAAATATCGACACACAAAGCAGGCGGCCAGAATTAATGAGTACAGTAAGAGATGGTGTTAAGGTGGCTAAGCAAGTGGCCTTTAACTTAGTCATAATCAGGTCTTAATACATTTAACTATGAAAATTGAAAAAACATGGGGCAATTCAAGGAATGAATGGTGACTGTACAGTATGATTCGAAAGAGTCAAATGCTCATCTTGGCTTAAAAGTAAAGTAAAACCTCACTCCCAAAAGATTAAAAACGAAAATATAACTTCGTATCTCTGTGTATTTTAATCGTGCATTTTTATTTAGTCCTTATGCTTATTTTTTCAGTTTTCTTTTCGTTCTATTTGCTCCGTCTGTGTGAAACGATAGTCTACTAGTCCTGAGATGGAAAAACAGCAGCATTAGAATGGAAGTACCTAAAGTGATCAATATCTTCCCTTGAAAGGGATTGAACTAGCTAGCTTTTGCGTTCAACCATTTATCAAGTGACTGCAGCTTTCTTCTCTGTCGCCCCTCTCGTTTTATTTGATAATAATGTATTTGTAATGTTGGTATAAGTGGGGTTAATTAGATGGACTTGATGTGTATATATACTTAACTGATGGAATGGAGATATATTGAAAGCGTGCTACTGCTTCAGCCTTCTATGCCATGCTTTTCATCAAATTACTAATTGAGTGGCATCATCTTTGACAATGCCCTCTCTTCTTCAGATTCTCCTAATTCAAAGCTCTAATCTATTTCTAAACTTCTATTATTATGACTTTGTTTTATGAGCCTCACTCACTTTGTGATTTATTTTAAATTTCACGCAACACACAGGTCGTATGCACAATTCAAAAGTCCTTCGACTTCTGATTTGTTTTGTTCACCAAGAAGGAGGGCTTTCCAATTTACGTGTAGTTTCTTTCTTTTGTTATGTCAAAGATGACACTGCTTGGGCTGCCGACTTTGGCACTAGCTTCTTTCTTTGACTTCGACGTCTTTTCAACCACTTGATGCAAAGGCTTTAGTAAATGGCACAGCATATAGCACGACTTTGAATCATTTTTCTAATTTGCGAAACAGTTCATTCCCACTAATGAAGTTCTTCATATATTTTAGAAGGTTTGGTTCTTTAAATTTACCATCATTTTAATTTAAGTCTCTCAAATTTCATTTTATTTAATTACAGTACCTGTTAGTAAACCCTTCCTTGTGTTCTGTGCGGGAATCTGTACATGTTTTATGCTATGATTTATGGCTGGTTTGGATGCTAGGTTTGAAACCTAGGTTTCACAGATTCCGAGGTAAAACCTAGGTTTTGAAATGTGATTTATGTTTGGGAAGTTATAGCTTTTACAGATTTCGAGGTAGAAAAGTAAGAAAAAGTGGGTATGAAAGAGGAAAGTAAGAAAGAGAAAGAGAGAAAAAGTAAGAAAGAGGAAAGTAAGAAAGAGTAGTAAAAAGAGAGTATGAAAGAGAAAACCTAGGTTTCAAA